>JAECUM010008120.1:0-71545 GCA_016617855.1 Megalonaias nervosa | reverse complement strand
TGCTGGGAGAAAATATTATCGCTCTAATATATTCATATTTGAATGTTTTCATGGAGTAGTTAAAAATGGACTTGTAGTTGATCACATTGATGGAAATCCCAAAAATAATCGGTTATCTAACCTGCAAGCTATTACACCTAGTCAAAATGCTGCACGTGGAAATACAGGAAGGTGTAAAAAGTTTGCAAGAAGATCTATTAAATCCATAAATATACAGACAGGACAGGAAATAACTTTCCCATCAATGAATGCAGCTGCAAAACATTTTAGTATACATATACAATCAGTACGTGATGTTGCAAATAATATTACTAGATCAGCATATTCATTCAAATACGATCAGCTGATTATATTTGAATATATCTAACTTAATAAATAAATTGTATATAGTTTGACTCTATATTTTACCATGGGTACCTTCACCGTCGCTGCTCTCTGTGTCACTTTCACTTTTGACAGAATCAAATAACATAATTTTTCTTAATTGCATTACACGATTATCCACGATCTTCTTTTTCTCGTATTCACGAGACAGTTCGGATCTGATATTTTCGATCGAACGTGCAAGAGGCGCAAATAGCTTTACCTGTTTGTCATTTACCACCTCCAAGGATTCTAACATAGACTGATAAATTGATTTTACAAATTTATAATTGGATGGTAATGTGTATTTATTGTCAATTTTTCTTTGTTTTAATATTTCATAATCACATAATATTTTTTCAGGATCGAGATTATCAGATAGATTTGTTATGTTTTAATTTTTTAATAGCAGAAATAATATAAATAATGTTTTCTTGGTTCATTATATAATAATTATTTCTTTAAAATAAAAAATAATTGACATTCAAGTTTTTAACTTTTGACTTTTGACTTTTGACCTAAAAATATCAAAAATAATCAGTAGCATCCTAAGCGGTTACCCGTCACTGATAGCCTTTGTGTCTTTCATGGAGTCCTTTTTTTGTATGATGATGTCTTTCTTATGTCGTTATTGGCACTCCATGTTCTGTTTCTATTTGGCTAGCATTCTTTCTGAATGTTTCCTTGTGGGGGTCTTTCAAATGAGGTAGAGAGCTCAGGCATGCTACTGATTATTTTAGGGAGCTCTGTATTGCGAATTCAATAACCCCCACCAAATCAAACCCCGGGGTAAGTGCAAAACGCACTCACCACGTTGTTTAACGTGATGAGGGGTTGAATTCGTTGGGGGCTGAGCTCCCCAACCTTATATAAAATGGCATCGTTCCGAATACTGTCGACACTCGTCAGCCACAGGAATCGAACCACGGTCGTCAGTATTATAGTTCAACAACTATACCACTGAGCCATTTTCCGATTCATACATATAGACGTTTTAAAATTATTATGTAGTTAACTCAACACTGAATAAGCAGACAAATTACGTACGACCAATATACTGAATAAAATCACAATTATTGTACAACTGTAGCGTATATTTACTTAATTTACAAATATTATTTATATATACTGTATAAAATAATCGCACATTACATTTTCTGTAAGAGTTATCGTTCGTTAAGGTCAAATACATGTGTTATAGCTAAAAATAACTTTACGCACTCGTATAAACCGACGTGAATTTAAGGTTATCAGAGTTAAAAGATGCATCAATATCCCTCTCTGTTACAAATTGATGCTTTACTAACAACTAATCACCTACAGAAAAAGAAATAAGTCACTAAATAATTAACGAAAAACAAGAAGTATTTGTTGTCTGTAAATCGAACGTAGTAGTAAGGGAAATAATCGTTTAATTTACTCCGCAGAGAGAGATAGCCGAGTTATCTCGCTTTATTATATATACAATTGCTTTAATCATAGAAATTTGATTATTATTCATGTATTTACTCATCAGATTATTTTTTGCCCCTGATTAAATAATCAGACGTTCTACGAGCGTATATACAAATTAATATTAAGAGACTCTTGTCTTAGATCCAAAATGTTTCCTGCCTGGTCAGTGAGTTTGAAATTTATTCTTGTCAGAAATGGATTATGAACTCGCAGGTACACGGGGTTAATTGGCTCAGATACAATTAACCAACCGGGCGGATCTTTAGGGCTAAATGTATATAGTATATACCCCTGTTGTGCCTGGTTAGACTTTGAAAGATCTACTTGATAGCTATCATCAATTACGTCACATACTAGATTGACCGCGATCGTAGATGTTATATTTACAATGCCTGGCGAGATATGGCGACCTCCACCATGTGGATCATTATTATATTTAAGAATAGTTGGTGTAGGTATTAATTTTTTCCATGAATCACATATTCTTTTAAAGTGTTCATCAATAAGATCATTAACTGACTTCTTTAGCTCTTCAGAGTTAAATCCCGGAATTACAAATGTTGGTAGCTGTTCTTCTGTGATTCCATAATATTTAAGAAATACTGTTTTAAATAAACGTTTATAGCTTACACGCTGAATAGGATCATCTTCATTAACTATATAAGTACTATGAAATCTATCTGCCGGTACGTTTAATGTTTTTTCTCTATCAACGATAGCCTTATTTACATATTCTAAATCTGATGCAACCTGATTCAGATGTTGTATTGTCTCAATTATCTGATTTTTTAAATCATCGTTGTAGGAAGTGCTAATGCTAGAAAATAAATTTCTTAGATCATTAAGTATACGTCCATGTTCAGATTTAATTGGTCTTGATTTTGAGTTAATTTCTTCAACATTAATTGTTGCTATTCTTGTTGTACTTTTACCCCGAACGAAATCTATATAATGAGTATGCTGTGCATAACTACGATAAGCATCCGGAGTCTCTATAAACGGATAAGTTTTTCGATATTCTGGAAGTTGTATAAATTTTTCAACATCTATGACGAAGTCGGATCTCTGTGGTTCTGGTGGTCCTTGATAAACCGGTGGATCTTCAGGCCATCCTAATTCTGATCTAATCGAACTTTGATAAATATCTACGGAATAATCAGGGGAATTTATTTCAATAACCGCAGATAGTGTTGGTTCGTAGACAGTAATTGCTATTTTTGATTCTTTTCCTGTAATAGATTTAATTCTGCGTTGGAACTCATCATTAATCTGTTCTATTTGATAACTGCCCGTTGGAATTCCAACTACTTGCCAATCAGGAGTTCCATCAGGTTTATTTTTATTAGCGAATATTAATGAATTATTTGGCTGTAGTCCACCAAATGGTTTTGATCTAATATTTGGCCAGCTATAATAAACCCGTAACTGTCTTAATGCTATTTCTTTTTGCAGGAATTGATGTTGGAAAATTGACACTAAATTCAGAATTGGTCGAACTTAACGATATCATAGTAGTTTTTGACGGAGTCGTATTAGTGACGATCTGCTGAAGTAACTCTCTGTCTGTCATTATTATTATCATTATTATTTAATTCATTAAAATCATTTGCGATCACCTTAAAAGCATCATCATAGGTTTTCATCATCATAGTAAATTCAGTATCGGATATTTCACCATCACTGACACACGAAGAAACGTACAAAGATAGTTTAGAAAATGCATCTGCCACTGTATGTAATTTAATCATATAATCGTGCAATTTAGCATTTGTACAGGTATCTATCTTTTTGGCTATAATACCGAGAACACCAGCAATAGTCGTTGATGCTGAAACAATAATGGTTATAACAGTAGGTGCTGTCGTCGTCAATGTTGATAATAATAATCCTATTCCAGCAATAACAGCAGAAACCGAGTAAACAACTACATCGATGACAACTATACGTCTTTTGTATTTTTTTATTTTCGTGTTATAATAGTCGATAAAATTATTTAGTTTAGTGAGACGCTCACATACTTGATTGTATCTGTAACGTTGAACGTCGATGCAAGACTGAGGTTGATCCATTATACTAACAACGTCATTTAATTAAGTTTCAGTTACAAATTCTAGGCACCACCAGTAACGTCTCGGAGGCATTTCTGTTGATATCAGCGTAAAGATTTCTTTGATGTTCTTGGTTAGCATCACCAATAGAGGATTATGATATACATTCGGTGATAATGAAGTTGCCGCAGTAATTTCCGAACCGTATATAGATAACCTGTATAACCCAGTTACTTCCGCGGTATGTTCAAGTGTATTATTTTGTGGTGTCCATGTTGATGATCCTGATGCTACTGTATATACGATATTTTTAATTTGTCCATGTGGAATTTTAATCAAATTAGTTTTTTGAACAATATTAGGTATTCCACTGACAATGTCGTTGAGTTTCGTGTTAACGTCAGCTAGTTTTATTTCAACGGTTGGTTGTTCCCCCAAAAATTCTTTAATGGGTTTGTTTACATTTCTACGAAAATTTAAGAACGTTTCTACATGTTTGGAAAAAGTAGCACTAAGTGTAGTAATTTCGTCATTGATTGTAGTTAGCGAAGTTGAAATAGGAATTTCCTTATCATCGACATACTTTTTCGTAACAGCATCAAAATCATATTCTGGTGTTCTAAGATTATTAATACCATTATTATTCATGTTGAGAAATGCACGCATTATGCCACCGTTGACCAATACGTACTTAGATTCTTGATCATCGACATATTTCTTTGTTGCGGCGTCCGCATCTGCGGTTGGGTTTCCAAGACCTATAATTTTATTTTGATTCATAATAATTGAACCTGTAAATGAATCACCAGCTTTCTTAATATAATCGCTGACTGACGTACCGGAATCTTGTATTTTACCCTGATCAGTAAAAGTAACTATATTATTAACAACCGCATTAGGAACTCGTATAATTACATCTGGTAGTTGTATATTACTAGTTTTTAATCGTACTTCTTTATCCTGAAAAACAACTACTTCGTTTTGATCCACACTGGTTATGTTTAATAAATCGTCAATCTCATTTCTGAGTTGATCGAGAGTTGCATATTTAGATAAATCAGCTTGCTGATGACCTTTACCACGAGAAGATCTTCCGTAAATATCCACCATTATATTTACTAATGTCTGTTTAAATGTGACGTCGTAGTATATTCATGTACAACTTTGTGGGGTGGTTTTGTTGATTTTGAAACAGCATCAAGTACGTTAAGTACTTCTCGACCACATATTGGTGGATCAGTTAATGTTTGTGTTGGTAACGTTGAATACCATATTGGAGTACTTTGACAGCCGCTAATATACTTTAAGAATTCTTTTGGTGGAGCTAGTCCATATCAATCAAAATAAATAATTCCACGTGGATCTATTGCATAAGCGACCCAATGCGTGCCTGGACCAGAATTTTCATCGAGATTAATAATACCGGTTTCAATGTTATTTGGTTGTTTTGGTAATTGATCGCGCATGAAAACTCCTCTAAAATTTTTTATTTTTAATTTTTTAGCAGCATCTAGTAAATCAAAATTGGACATAGGAGATATCAGTAAACTGTCCCTGGTAATCTTAGGCCCTTTCCGTACCATGAATGTGGAGTCCCTGGTAATCTTAGACCCTTCCCTTTTTTTTGATTCCCTTTCCTGTTGCTTTCTTTAATGCCATTCCAGCAGCGGTTCCAACAGCGCCTAATGCAGCTGCTTTTGCAACAGCTGGGGCTGCAGCGGCTATTAATGCTGGTATTGCTGCAAGAAGTGGAAATATACCACCCGTCTTAATAATATCTTTAATGGCACCCGCAGAAAGATTAAGTTTTATACCTTTATTTGATTTTTTGGCTTCATCGAAATGCCCGAGCTGACGTTCTGTAAGAGATAATTTATTTGAGCCGCTCATCTGATCTTTTTTTAGAAATATTTTTAATCCACAGTTATTTTTTGATGCTGATTGTATCCTTTTAATCTGACCAGGAGTCAGACTAACACTAAAGTGATTATACGACATTATAATATTCATAAACGATCTAATTACATGTTTTCTACTGGAGCATCAACTACTCGCATTCGTCCACCAACACCTTCAAGTAACATCGATTTATCACTGAGTATGACAGCAATTGCTCTGTAATTGGCAATAGCTCCTATTGTTACACGAGCTCGAAAATGTATATCGACTACTGACTGTCTGGCTAAATCTAAATGTTCGAGCGAAAAGTAATAAATTGGATATAGGGTTGTAAAATCCAATTGTGATATTTGTAAACCAGTATCAATGTTTTGATCACGACCCATGAACGTCATCAGACGGTGATATGTACGTGCTACATGATTTTGATCGAAATTCAGTAAAATATCCTCGGATGGTTCTTGATGTCCATTTATTCTTAAAGAAACTTCAGAAACATCAAGATTGTCAAATATCATAATACTACGTAGTTGATTATCCACCCGTGTAGCATCTTGAAGCGCAATAAATATATGTCGTGGCGCAGAAACACCTTGCTGAGAAGCTATTTGCCATGTAAATAAACCATTAATTGCACTCTGGATAGCATCTGTGGTCATTGTTAACCACGATAATGCTGATTTACCACCTTGATTCATAAAAGAGAGTGGATGTTCTTCTTTAGGTATTGTTGGAGTCATCACCGGCATCCATAATGAAAGTTTTGTCAGGATTACTCTACCAGCATCACCAGCGGGTCGCCATAATGCATCATTGTCAGTTGCTTTTCGTACAAGTACAACTGTATGCTTAGCTCCGAAAATGACTTTTCTGACATTTCTACAAAATCCAAATATATGTGATAGTGGAATCACACATGAAAATGCTCTTCTTCCACCACGCAACATTGCTCGACGTGATCTAAATCCTAAGTTAAAATCTGGATCTACATTAATAATCATACTTTGTACATCAACATCGGCGTTTCTAGCAAAATTTCTTGGTCGTCCTATTTCATATTGTCGATACTCTGGAGAATCAGAAGTGTCCTTTACAAACATCATTGACGGACCAGCCGATCTTGAGTAATCGTCGCTATAACGTGCTAGACCTAATATCGTTGTAGCAACATCAACGTCCTTCTGAACTGATTCAATATTTTTACCATCAATCATATACGTAGCACTATCAAATAACGCCATAATACCATTATTAACAAAACCGACACTAACATCGTCTCCATATGCTACTGGTGCTGCAGGATTAGCGATATTTAAAATTTCACCTTCAACCTCAATAAATGCTTCAGCGGGTAGGAAATACCTACTTGTATCCTGAACCTGTAGTTCAATTCGTCCACGCTGATCTGGAATTCGAGCGTCATAAGAATAATATTGATAATCACGCACAGACTCATCTTTGAGTACTGGTGCGTCCATGTCGAATGCGGGATCAGATATACGCTTGAACATCTTTATTATAATTATTATCGTCTAAAACGAAGACCACTTCGGGAAGTGAGACCACTTCCTACTATCAGACTAGCGGTTATATTTTTTTCTTTTTCTGACATTGGTACATCAGCCAACTCCGCTAGTTTTTGATTAGCAACTTGATTTATTATTTTACTGACATTTGCAGGCATTACTTCAGTGCTAGGTAATTTTACTGGTTGAGGTTTTCGTCGTATTAATCGTGCTAACCTATCTTTAATCGCTGAAAATGCTTTACTAGCAACATTACCAACAGCACCAATACCTTTTTCACGAACAACATCAATAGCTTTCATGCCCAGTTGCTTTGCGATCGGTATTGCTTTTGGGGCTATAATTCTAAATAGACCCTGAACAACATCACCTAGTCCATCTCCGTAGGTTGTCTTGTATACTGGTAATCGTGAATTTATTACCCTGACCATGGTTGGTCCACGGTGAGTACTATATACGATCATTTTATTATAGTAATTGTATTTAATTACGTACTCAGTCACTGTAGTAATCATCGGCAATTTCATTAATAAGAGACTGATAAACATCAACGTCCATGATACCGCCAGTAAATAACCGTCTGCAAATATCGGCTACTTCATTAATTATTTCTGGAGAATTATTACCAGCTCGTTTTCCTCCGATGAGGATTTCTAGTCGATCAACGTCAGAGATAACGTTATTAGGACACGGAGTAAGATCACCTCCAGTAGAGAGACCTTTTCCTTCTTTATCATAATGTCCCTCTTCCCATTTTTGTCTTTTTATTTCTCTATCTCTATCTATCATTTTTTCCCATTTTTTATTGAATTCACTCATTTTCTTAATTAAATTTTTTTCTTCTTCTGAATCTGGAATTAAAGTAGTGTTTCTTAATTTACTTAATTCCATTTTATTCCATGTAGATTTAAACAATGGGTGTTTAGATATTTGTATCCATTCTTCATTTAATTGATGTCTTATCCTATTTAATTCTTTCTCTTCCCTAATTCTCTGCACTTCTAACGCCATAGCTGCTTCTATTTCTGTACGCGGTGGTGATAGTGGTAATCCTAATGTTCCAAGTTGTTGTAATGATTGTTGTTCTTCAAGAATTTTCTCTGAGACTGGCGGCAGATATTCTGATTTATCTACTTTTTTTCGTACTCTTCTTGCTGTTCCCTCTCTAATTGGTGGTCGTCGTGGTGTTGGTTGTAATGGCGGTGGTAATGATAATGATGGTTGTTGTGGTAGTGGTGGTGATCGTGGTGGAGTTTGTACACGTGGTGGCGATGATGATTGTTGTTCTTCATAATATTTTTCTCTTTCTTCTTCTTCTTTATATTCTTTTAATTCTCTTTCAAATATTCTTCTCTGTTCACTATCATCGACACCTTTACGAATAAAGTCCCTTTCATGTTTTTTAACATCATCCTCAAATTTTTTAAAATTATCTCGATGTTTGCTGGTAATTTTGGTTATTTTGTTAACGTTTCTAAATATAAAAGAATTCCATTTATTTCTTGAAATATCAGAAGTATTCGGATCTAAAAAAAGATCACGAAAAGCATATCCTGTAGCAGCGACTCCAATAGGATCATAACTAGCGAATATAAGACCCCGTGGGGAAAGTTTGGTTACTGGCTTTTTGGTATATTTTCTTTTTGATTTTTCATGTTTTTCCGGTTCCTTAAAGAGAACATTCAAATCACCATCAATTAATTCTGGTATATCCCTCGGTGGCTGAGCAGCAGCTATTTCAACTGGAAGTCCACGTAAAATTCTTTTTGTCTGTTTTGTTCTCTCCGCTATTTTTCCAGTTGCCTCAGCAGTTTTCTCTAAAACAGGAAGAAGAGGTTTAGTTGTCTCTGTAATTGGTTTAAATAATTGTTTTGTATCCTCTTCAAATTCAACATGAGATTCTTGTCGTGCTTGTAATTGTTGCTTGACAGCATCACGAACAGGTAAATATTTTCTAATTGCTTCTAGTCGTTCTCTTGCTAATCTAGCTGAATGAGGTTCTCCGATGACAACCATATTAATAATATTTATAATAATTGTTTAAATTACAGCAGCAGGCAGGGTGAACGACAAAAATTGAGTGACCCGCCGAGTAAACTAAACGCAATATAACAGAAAAAACAAAAAAATCAAAAATAAAATAACAAAAATGAGCTAAACCAAACAATTTATTATTCGTTTTTCAAACTATACGGTAATAATAGAAGTTAGGAGGTTCGGTTTAGCGTTATTGACCTTATTTTTCAGCCTCTGTAGGAACCTTTATTTTTGTAAAATAAGGTCTCGTACAAAGTGGTCTGTTCACCCTGCCTGCTGCTTCCTTAATGTGCTGGCTTTGCCCAGATGTATGGTGGCTGGATTCAACGTATGCATGCACTTCCAACCAAGTATTTTTCATTACTAGTACAAGTGCCATACAGTCGTGGAAAAGATCTTACTGGGTAAAATTTTGTGTTCCTGTTGATTGGTTCTTGGGAGGTTTGCCACCACTTTCAACTAAAACTACATTGATGACACCCGTGCTTAGTGCAATCAGTGATCATTTTCACTCAGCTGATTCAATATCCCGTTGGTTAATTTTGCAACAACATCACATGGCTGTTTAGGATCCATTATAAATGATAAATCTTAAGCACAAACACAAAAGACAGCTAGGTACCAGACTGGAAATATGTGGAATGCTTCAAACAATTTCGTCTCTGGCAATGAACGGTACTGATATCATATATGTGAAAGATTTTAGAATATTTTCGTTTGTTACGTAATATTACTCGTGTACCAGGCTGATTGTTCATCAATGTTGTTAATTGACCCCACCCACTATAATAACCGGATATGATACATTTGGACTCGAGTACCATTAAAATGTGAAAGGGAATTCGACTATTTGTCATTATGCTGCAATTTTTTCCTCCCTTTCGGTGGTCAGCAGTTCTAGTATTCTGTTTATGAAGTTACTGCATGTATTGACGAGGGCAGGGCTGATAGTATCAGGACGGCCTTTCGTTGCAGCATCGGCATCATCGATGGGCTTTTGCATCCATCGGATTCAATTTCGGTTCATGATCAGGTCTCCACTCGTTTCATCGTCAGATTTTCTAACTTTGAGATCTGTATTTACGTCAATGTAGTCGTTGATAAAGGCCACCGACACGTCAAAGTCTCTGATTCCTTGGTTCTCGGCGATTTCGGCCAGGCATTTTTCTGGTGGTGCCATGCGGATTCACAATAATTTCGTTGAGCGTTTGCAGTTTTTGGATCGATCTTGAAAATCACAACACCAACAACGTTTCGATCGCCCAGCTTGACCAGATCCGCGTTAGTGGCTGATCTGGTCAGATCTACATCTGCGCCGTGTGCTGTCACTGCGCTCGCCCGTCCGTAAATGTGAACTTGCATTTTGTATACATTAAGAGTAGTTTCTAAGCGACTTTATCTTTGAAACTGCGAAATTGACAAGCGCATACAAGGTCGATGAGCGCTCGAGTGCACGCAGTGCTTCAGCGGTGAGATGTCCATATATCGGGCCATCCATTTCAGTTTGCAACTGCAGCATTGAGTAAAACAGCGGCAGACAATTTTCTTGTTGAGTGGTAAAGCCACAATGTAAATAATCGGGTCTTCGCATGGCGGCACAAGCCCGTATGAGTCAAAGTCGAAAATTGGGTGCGCGACCCAATCCAGTTGCAGGTACTGTTGATTAATCCAGTTGTCGATGCCTGTTTTCACATGCGTGGTTCAAGTTCAACCCGTTTAAAGACGCCTCCGAAGCATCTTATTGATTTTTTTTTTTCATTGAGTGTAATTCAAAATTGGTCAACCGACGCACAAAAAGTTTCGCTTCTGTTGCTGTCAATGACGATGAGACAGCTGAAGACCTTTCTCCACTCCAAGTCCGCCCGGGTAGTCGAAGACATTTTCTTTTCTTTTTTGTTGTAGAGTCACGGCAATTCATTTATACTCTAGGTCAAGGACGGCTACAACATGTACTAATTAACCAGTCCAGATGCTGGAGAGAAAAGTAGTAAATCGGTACAACGTAGTGAAGACTTTCAGCGAAATTTGCAAGCATGTGTGTATCAACATTTTGGTCTCGGATCATGAATATTAACAGCCGATGAGACACACTTGCGACATTATTGTTCTTGAAGTCGAGCAAAATGTCTTGGATTCGTTCTTAGTGACTGTTCAGCCTCAGCGAGGCTTCGAACTTAACCAGTTTTGGAAATATAATCGGACTTCTCAGTTGGTTGTTCAGACTGACTCTCATTTGAAATGCCACAAACACTTGCCGCTGTGCGCTGAGACCCTCTTGGCTACTTATATGCCATAATTTTCCTTGGGCACCTTGTACAGCGAGTCAGTGGTCACCGTGAGGAATGAAATTATATATGTTCCTGTAGACTCTACAAATGACGTCAAACATGCTTCTTTGGTTGCTGATGGACTCATTAAGGGTATCCAAAGTTACACTTTGGATAACACAATTTACCATTAGCGGCAGCATTTCTATGCCAAACTGCATAGTTGGCGTTGCCCTTACGGATTAACATAAATGTGTTTGGCCTCTAAAATAATCTTACAAACGTCTCTGTACAACATGAATAAGTGTGGGAATGGAATCGCGCAGGAAAAATATAGTCAGGGTTAATCTGGGTTTGTCGAGATGCAAAGCTAAAGTTGACATTTTCACTTGAAATTGGTATTAGGGTGCCGCCATCACCAGGTTTGTCAGGCATACCAGCAGGCTGTGAGTCTACAAAAGCCGCCTGCGTAAATTGATACGAGATATACAGGAGATGATCTGCATGTTCGTTTGAATCCTTGACAAACATCATCGTCGCTGTATTTGGATAGTCCGAGAATGGCCGTGGCAACATCAACTTGATCCAAACAGACTTCCATTTCCTTTTCGTCAATGAGATAACGTGCGCTGTTGAACAACGCCATGATGCTGTTATTAACAAAGTCCGACTATTTTGTCGGCTCGTGAAAGCACTGAGGCGTGTCCTGAATTTGAAGTTTTATTGACTCTTGCGTCTCTGGCGCCCTAGCCTCTGATGCGTAATATTGGCAATTTTTGAATGCTTTTATCTCGCAACACAGGTGTGTCTATGCCCTTCGCGAGTTTCGGAGACATCTCTGAATTGAGCCATTCACAGGTTTCGGAGACATCTTTGAATTGAGCCATTCTTTATTTATTATGGGTTTTGTATTTTGCGATACAACTAGAATCCGTTCCTCCACCATTGCCATATTTGCAATCACTGAATCGATATTGGCTTGTGCAAACTCAGGCAGACGTCTTTGAGAAACCTCATTGATGATTTTACTGACCAATCCGGCATTATTGCAGTGGACAGAGGTGCAACTGGAACCTTTGATTGCCGAGTTACTAATCGCCGTAGTTGATGTTTCGCAATATTGTTTTTTTGTTGGAAGTTATTAGAATTGGGATACTGATATTGGTATTGAACATCGCCTCTCGACATTCGTCGGTAAAGTATTGAGACAGCGATCTCTCATACTCTGGATAGGGATTGGGCTTTCTCCGATACTCTCATGACTTCCTTTTGGTCAGTTGATTCATACGCGGCCATGCTAGTTGACTCGCATGTGCTGCCTTGTTTAGGCTCGCTGCTGGAATCCTCAAAAGCGTGTTTCTTTATCTTTTTCTCGTGGGTCTAAGTTTGACCGCAGGCTGTTGTGTGACTATTTGGATACATTGGTGTGGCCTATGTAGCATTACTGAAATGTCCGCATTCTGGCAAGCGCCGCCTCTGCAGTTTGCGTGGTCGTTCCTGCAGTTTCTTTGTTGGTTTGATCGGCTAAGGAATCTTTTGTTCGAAGCCTGCCGTGAGGTCTTTCCATACGGAATGACGCGACACAGACTTATCTTTGACGCGTTAATGGACATTAATATATTCGCAAAGTACCAGTCGATAATGGGCTGCCTTGAGGCATTGGTCTGCATACTCTGCTATGACATCGCTAGCAGGTTTCTCTGTTTTTCAACTTTGCATACATTTATCGTGGTTGTTTAATTATTTTATAAATTTGTGTCCAAACCAGCGCGACACTTGTGCGGTCTACCTGTCAAGTCAACAGTGAGGAAACTATATGCCAATATTGATAAGGTGTAACCTCTTCAAACATATTCTGAAACTTCTACTAGTAATCAACGTCATGCCAGGTCCAATGAATGTTTGCAACGCCATGCGCGTTAACCCCATGAAAAATCATCCGCATGTTGCAGATGTTCCGAATCACTTTGCACACGTTTGCGGATCGTTGTGTGACATAGATCACGTTGGGCTTCTTGTGGTGGCCCCGAGAAAATATTCTCTTTGGGCCCCCCCCCCCCGTAAATCGGTCTTCGGAGAAAGAATTGCCAGATAGAGTGTTAGAGAAGACTTTAAGGCTTAAATTGCACTTAAAGGCAAAGTCTCGATGTAACAAACATTCCCGTGAAACACCTTATCATTGTCCTGCAACTCAGTTTAGCATCTGGTAAATAAAGAACATATTTAAGAAAATGAAATTTTACTACACTAAAAAGGTGTTTCTTGCATACACAAACCAATAAACATTTGGCAATAACTACATTTTAAGAGCTTAATTGTGAAGATTGTTGTAAAATCAAATAAATCAAATAAATTGGGCAGTATGAATGTCAGCAACTGTTATTTAACAGATAAATAGGAATGAGAGTTGTCTAAATGTGTAACACATGATGCATTTGAGACTGAAATGAAATACATGATGAAATCTGTGAAAAACCTTTGTACTTTACAATCACAAACTGAACAATGGGCAAAATAGCTTTAAGAAATAAATCAAGGAAAGCAATCAGGAGATTAAATGTTAATCAATGATTTTTAACACAAAAATTGCTTTAAACAACAAAGTTTATTGCTAATACCTTTGCAGTGGAAAAATGACTTAACAGAATTAAGTGAAAAGATCGATGATACCAATAATACAGTAAATATTAATGAAATCAAGATAAAATCTACGAGAATAACTTGCGACCTGATTTAAATAATAAAATCAAATTAAAAAATTATCAGATTTGATGAACTTAAGAAAATTATATTCTTGATTAAATTGAATATTCTAAAACCTGAAAGCAGTATTAACATGTACAGAAGAACAGAAAAGGATATGTGCAGTCATTGTTGGAGCAGCAATAGCAAATGCTCCCGCATTTGCTGGAAGTAATGGTTGTTCATATTAAATCATATTCATGGCTAAACTACAACAGAACAAGTAGCTTTTGCTATTATGTAGAACAAGAGGAGTATGGAGATGCAAATGTTTTTAAACGCAAGAACAAGTTGACATCTTATTACACATATTAATACACAACGTCGGTGTATTCGTACTCCCAGTAGTATCAAACCTGAATAAAACACTGGCAGTAGCATTACCTAGGTTGAGACCTAATGTAATGATTGTACCTGGTAGAATTTTCGTATCGTTTGATGATAAGTTGAAAAGAGATGCTAACCACTCGGCAGTTATTAATTTCAGTGGAATATTGGTTAGAAAGTCGAGATTAGGATCTGCTAAAGCATGAAGCACATGTATAGAACCTGGTAATTTTCAGTGCATGAAAAATAAACTTGAATACTTTCAGATATTAAAGCATCATTGTTCACTTCACCTTTGTGTTCTTCCTAACGATTTGTACGTTTAGCGTTACATTAACCAAAAGCATTTCAAGTAAAAGAAGAGGGTAACTCTGATTACTAACAGGAATATATTTGTCTCCAGTATGATGCAATTACTTATGATTCCATGGCATAGTCTGTCACTGGTAAGTATAGAAATGGAATGTTTACTTCTATTACTACTACATTACATGAGATGTGAGTGTGATTTAGATTTTTAACGTAGCTTTAACAATATTTCAGTCATATCGCTACGATGTCTGCAGTGTGACAGTTTATAGTGATGCCTAGCACTGGGGCATCATGTCGCAGACTTGTGGCATGATGTCCCACCCAGTCACATTATCCTGACACCAGGCCGACCAGTCCTAACACTAACCTCTTAATGCTGAGTGCCTAGAGAGGCAGCTGTTAGTACCATTTTTAATGTCTTTGGTATGACTCGGCCGGGATTCGAACCCGCAACCTCCCGCATCCGAGGCGGACGCTTTAACCACTAGGCCACCGGAGCGGTTTACATTACATGAATCAATAAAAATTGTATTACCTCCACAAATATCTCTCACATTACATGAGAGAGATATTTGTGGAGATAATACAATTTTTATTGATTCACCAGGAATGAGTTTGAAATGATTGTTATATTCTCTATGAGAAGAGAGTTTTTCAATATGCTTACACACTAAAACAATAACACATCATTAAAGATTACTAATTAGGTTACTTATTAATAACTAAGTTAAAAGGTAATGAAATAGAAAACATATCAGTCACGCCTGGAGTTTTTTAAGCTAATTTTAACTTTTTGCCAAACAAATACAGTACTGTCATCAGGACAAACAACTTTCATTTTTGACGACTTAATTGCAATTTATAAAAAATGTACAAAAAATGAAGTAAAAAAGCTAAATAAATTACAGCCTTTTCTTAGGACAGGACTATCTACAAATCATGTTCACAATATGGTGAACTGTGAAATTTTCTCCAAAATAATGAGAAACCAACACCGTTTTTGATGCTCAAACATAACTTTGTTTCTAACATTTAAATTGCTATGTATTTTAAAAGAATGTCATTATACAATTGTTTGTGGCAATACAAATTTAGTTGGCATATTAATTTAGAAACCATTAGTATTGTTCCATTTCTATGATCTTCCAACTTTTTTGAACTGGTGATAAATCATTCATACTTGGTAGTATGGTAATCTAATTCTAGTTGATAATGCTAAATTATGCCTAGTTTGCCAATCCAACGTTTTCTGACAGGCTTAAATTGACAAAAGTTACTAGTCTATAGGTGCATAATAAATGACTTTGATCTTGACCATTTACCTTCAACACTTGTGTAATGATTTGGATTTAGCACGTCTATTAAGTATCATGCTAACTCTTCTTCATACATCAGACTTAAAAACATATTATAACCATTTATAACTCAAACGCTACTCCTTCATGAACCAATATTGTGTGCCATAAAAATGATTGGACCCAGTTAATAAGTTCTAAAAACATAACAAAACATTAAAGTGTCCTTTTTAAAGGAATAGCTATGTAGATTACCAAGAGATTTTAATCAAAGATTATACATTTTTTTCATCATCTTTTATTCATATATTTCTTCATCATACACTTCTTCATCATAGACACTGGGAACAATTATACTTTTGGTCATTATGTTTTCTGAACATATTAATTTATGTTGTTGTTTTGGTTTTAATGCCATGCTTCAGCACACAATAGGTTATACATGGCGGCCAGTATAGCTGGACCCAGGACCTAATACTGTTATAAATATATTTGCATGGTTGACTGTCCTTCTATAAAACTTTGTTTCCATTTGTTCAGAAGATTTTTATTGTATCATGAAGCTTGTCATCACTTGTATTTTTGTACGTCCATGTAACAAATAACAAAAAGACCTATAACTATTGAAAAATATAATTGTACGTTTCAGAAGAATACTTTTGTCAATATTTTTGAAAAATATGAGAAATAAAAATTTGATTAATTGAAAATATTTGCGTCATTTTTGGAATTTCCTGTACTTTATTATCAGGGCCATTTTGGCTCATGGTTTAAAAAAAATAAAAGCATGATAACCCGATGAGAGGAGCAAACCATTGCTGTTCAGCTTCCCCATACTATCTGAGCCAAGAACTCCCTTCCAGTTGCCGTAAACGTTTCCAACTCTGGCTTTTACGTCACTCAGAATAATCAGTTTGTCGCTGGTGGGTGTGGACATATTAAACTGGACTAAGTCCTCATAGAACTGTTCCTTTGCCTCTTCTGGGCTAGAGAGTGCAGGAGCATAGGAACTAATGGTCACATGATATGACTTGTTCAAATGGTGCTCATTGATGCCAACTGGGAGGGTGATGTCCTTCATCAGACTAGTTCTGATACCAAGCCCATCTCCGTGCAGCCTTGACTCGGGTCCAGCTTTTCCCTACCAGAAGAAAGCGTATCTTCCTGTGACTTCCTTCAGCATACCCTCATCAGCAAGGCTTGTTTTACTTATTGCAGCAATGTTGATGCGATATCGAGCCAGTTCCTTTGAGATAAGGGCTGTCCTTCTCTCAGATTTTGTGGTTGTGCAACTGCCCAAAAGTGTTCAGATGTTCCAGGCTTCCAAAGTGAGCCATTATTTTATTTTCTTTGTAGCTATTTGACTGCCTTTGGGATGATCTGCCCACCATGGTAAGCTTGTCAGATGCTGTAGCGCAGGCAGTGTTTGGGTTACCTTTTCTAGTCCCATCCCTCACGTGTGGGTGACATACCTGTCAACCCCTTGAGATGAAAACCTGCATGTCAGACCAATGAAAAAAGACCAAAAACACCTTACACAAAAAAATGTATTCATACATTATAAAAGATCAACAGTTTTAAAACAACAAATGCCATACATGAACTAACTTTACACACATTTACTTAATTATTTACATCTCTGAAACTTTATTTTATTCTTTTGATTTTGAGTGTGTTGTAACACACACACGTTATTATATACAACACATGTAATCAGGGGTTTTAAAGTCTATGCAGTAGGTGTCAATGTTTATTTTACACTGTAAAAATGATATCAGTGTGTCTGATTTCAGGGACTTCCTACAATCTGTATTTTTTTCGTCATAGGAAAAGATCTCTCATAGTGGGCATGTTTGTGAGGCAAGGTAAGTAGTCACCAAATAACTTCTTTCAGATTTGGGAAGCGCATGCCACCAGTACTAATTCTCTGGCTGATAATATCCAGCCAGTAACTACAAAAGCTCTGTTTCTGGCCATCGTCTATTAATACAGTCACACACTCATAAGGCAGCATGCAATAATCCTCAAAATCATCTTTATGCGCTTCATGATCCAGGTGCTGAGCAATTCACAAACGAAAGTGTCACTACTAGTAAAAAAAAATAGAAATGTGCAAAGTATTTTGAAAAACGAATTTTCAAGGTGTAATATTAACTTCTTTGGATTAATCATGGTCTCATTATTACATATTTATATTTTTCCCACATAAACATTAAAATATTACGCCAGGAGCTGTCCAAAAATTTAAATCTAAAAATAAAAAAATCGCCAAAGTAGCAGTCCAGAAATTTATACCTCATAAGCTGGCGATCAGTTCTATTAAAATTGCATATCTGGTGTTTGAAAAGTTATGAATTTGCTACATGGTGTACCGATTTTGGTAAAAAAGTTGATATAAATATGCTGTGTAACATATTTCGAGCCATGAGTTTGACGTCACTAAGTATCTGTTATACTTCAGTCATGCTGGCAATGCTTCTTCCTGTTTGGATTACATATCTGACCCACTTAATTCAAAACTTAATTTCAGGCAATGCGCATCAGCAAAAATATTCCAAAATATCTTAAAAATGGTTAAATCATTGCTCTTTCTAAAATGTATGATTGTGCAAAGCGCTGAATAAAAGGATAAAAAGCAATTTAAATATTTTGTCATGCCTTTACTCACCTTAAAAAGCGCGCTAAAATTAAAATAATGCCAGATATGCAAGATTTGGGGTTTTACTTAACATAAAAACCGATAATTCTATGCAAGACATTATCTCTTTAACACAGGGTATGGTGCAAAAAAAAAGACCTGTTTTGATCTCTGGGCTTAATGTTAATTTTCCAAAGCATATTAGTTATCCCCACGTTGCTTGCGGATTGCTAAAGAAAGATTCTGGATCGTGCTCAATTTAAAACAACAAAAAATTACTTCCAGACTCCCAGGATTAACAAAAAAATTGGTAAAATATTATTTAAAAAAATCAAAACGTAAAGTTTTAAAAGAAGAAACCTTACAAAACGGTCGTACGTCCATACTCTGACAAAAATAAAAAACCTTACAAATTACAGGTAACCCGTACAAGTTGACAGGTAGGGAGGGGGACCTAATGAGGCTGCCCAGTTGCCCTGAATGCTGCCGAACACCTCCACTGCCCTGAGTACGAAAAGAGCAACCACTAGTCCAAGGATAACCTGCATGCAAGATCGTAACTATGACTACCAGTGGTCATTGCCATCTATCATTTCGTTGCACCCCCCCACCCCATCATCACAGGGCTTGTGGAAGGAAAGAAAGAATTCATAGAAAACCTGTTCATAAAAAGTTTTTAAAGTGGAAAAATCATTGCATAATGTGTACACTTTAGTTAGCCAGAAGGGTGTGGGTTTGATTCCCTGAATCAGAACAACCGTGATCAAATTTGATAATGAAACCTTGGTCAAAGCACTTTACCTACTTGACTGGGCTTGATATAACAATCAAGGCTTTGTGCTGTAAATATCAAACAATGTTATACCTCTTGAATCTTTCTTTTTAATTTGCTTGGAATGTAAAGCATCCATGGATTCTCTTTGCTTTGACTCAGCTGTGCACAACCGATTCTGAGTTCTCAAGATGTTTTGAGTAAGAAACTCTTGAAGCTCAAAACCGGTGGCCAGTGGTTAGAGCGTCCGCCTCGGATGTGGGAGGTCATGGGTTCGATCCCTGGTAGAGTCATACCAAAGACTTATAAAAATGATACTAACAGCTGCCTTGCATGACATTCAGCATTAAGAGGTTAGTGTTAGGACTTGTTGGCCTGGTGTCAGCATAATATGACTGGGTGGGACATCATGCTACATGTCTGCGGCATGATTCCCCAGTGCTAGGCATCACTATAAACTGCCACACTGCAGACATCGTAGCGATATGACTGAAAAATTGTTAAAGCTACGTTAAAAATCCAAATCACACACACACAAGCTCAAAACCAACAACTTGGATATCGTACTTGAAGTTTATCAACTATAATTAAAGGTAACATGGAGATAAAGAAACCAGTTCTGAAAATTCTAAATGGTCTATGATTCGAACTTGGTTCTAATGAAAATTACAGAAGATACAAAAGTTCTCTCATTTTGAGCTTAAGCTTGTTTTGTGCTCAAAACATTTTCAGAATATGAACTCTGGCCTTAGAGCGAGTGTAACATGTGGTTCTGAGTCCACCACTCATTGTTATGTCACAAAGTTTCTTGTTAGCACTCATGTGACCTTATTTCCGTTCATCTTTTGATCAAACTGAGTGTGTGAGCAGATATCAGGTTCACAAAGCAGTTTCAATAATACATGCATCTCTGCATATTAATGAGGCACTTCTGACATCTGTTGATGGAGTTTGCTACTAATCATTATACTTTGATCAAACTTGGTATGTAAGCTTTGATTAACATGATTTACTATATTCTGAATAAGTATGTGCATGCACCAATCTTGTACCAGTCATTCTTATAAGTTTTAACGGAAATTTGGAATTAAGATTTTAACATGAGCACCTTGAGATTATTACGATGTAAGCAACATTGAACTTATGAAAATAGTGGTCTAGTGTAAAATGGCTGTGCTTATTACCTGTTTAGTGTCTGTTTTTATGAACTCATTTTAATCATATTTGGGGTTTATGCTTAAATCATTAAGTTATGAGAGGAGTTACATTGTAAACAATGTCTGTAAGATAATTATCTGCAATCTAAAGATCATTGTAAAAAAAGAGTTCTGTTCAATTTGGTAAATAAGCTTACTTAATTCTGACATTGAATAAAATCTGTATATTTATAGGACGGAGTTAAACTACTATTCTAACTGAATCTGTGTAACTATGGTAACCAAATCAGTGTCTCCGATTTACTCCGCATAACTGACATGATATTAACAGGTGTTCACATGATGATGAAATTTTGTAATCTTAGGTCTTATTGAATACATTCATTAAATTCAACTTTCGTTATACAAATTGAGAATATGCATGCACAATAAACTGGATTTTGTCAAGCAAACTGAATGGCAAGAACAGAATGCTATGTAAAACGTCATAGCTGTTTACACAAGAAACGTATTTAATTATATCAATGACTTATTTAGTTCTTTTAAAACAAGAAATTCAGACAATTAAAGCATGCTTTATACATGTGGATTCCTCTCACAGTTCAGGTATATAACATAAAGAATCTCCCCCCGCATCCATACCAGCTTGGAAAGATTTCAAATGGTGGTACAAAACAACAGTGTACTTTAACTTGTGGCTGTGTTACCCTTTCAAATATCACACTTTTTGTATCACACAATGAAATATATATAGTATTAACATTGGAAAAGAAAATATCCTTTACATATCTACATATAAAAAGAAATTAACAACAAACACTGATGAATATTTTGTATTCTCATGTCATGCTACAGAAAAAAAATTAATCTATGTATCCAAGTAAATCATTTAGCCAATATGTTCCCAGATGTAACAAATTGTATTTCTCAAGACATCTTTTCTACAATTTATTTCTACACAAAATAAAACAACTGGACTAGTATTACACACCTGATTGAGGTTATTCAAATAAATATTAACCATTACAAAAAGTCCCATTACCTTAGATCTAAGAGTAAAATATTAATTGTTTCTAAATTTTTCATTTTACAAGTATTTGGTCTATACCACTTCTATTCTAAGAATGTGCAAAGTGAACATTCTATATTAAACTGACTATACATTAAAGTGAACACACATATTACATACAAAGTGTTTACACCATATGCATCAAAGTAAACAATCCACAGTACACTGAATCTGCATCAAAATGAACATACCATAGTACACTGAATCTGCATCAAGGTCTACATACCATAGTACACTAAATATGCATCAAGGTGAACATACCATAGTACACTGAATATGCATCAAGTTGCACATACCATATTTGCACTGAGTATGCATCAGAGTGTTCATACTGTATTACACTGAGTATCCATCAAAGTGTACATGCCATATTACACTGAGTATGCATCAAAGTGTACATGCCATATAACCTGAGTATGCATTAAAGTGTACATACTGTATTACACAGAGTATGCATCAAAGTGTACATACCATATTACACCGAGAATGCATCAAAGTATACATACCATATTACAATGAGTATGCATTAGAGGTTACCTACCATATTACACTGAGTATGCATCAAAGTGTGCATACCATATTACACTGAGTATGCATCAAAGTGTATATACACTATTACATTCAGTATGCATTCAAGTGTAGATACCATATTACACTGATCATTTTACTTTACAATTATTGCGAATTTATTTATTTTCATTTGGGTTGAATTTTTTACAGCTTCATAACAATATGACCTTTTTCTAAGTAAGAAACCAATTATTGTCACAGAAGAATCTCTGATTGGTTGGTTTTACAATATCAAGAAGAATTCTGATAGTTACTCCACAATTATGAAATCGTAGTGTTTTGTCTAAACCACTTCCATGCTATAACCACAACAAATAAAACTGAAGTTCTTCAGAATTCGAGGAGAGAATATAATGCAAGCAAAAAGTTCTTTTTACAAATGAAAATTTTCAGAGGCACAGGCTTTACAATTGTGTTGGTGATGTTTTGCTTGTTAAGTCTCCAGTCTGCCTGCCACACTTTGGAAAAAGTTGCAGGGATTTAGTTTAAGCAGTAATTGTCCTTCTTTTGATCTTGTATATTTCACAAGCTGAATTCTTAAGTCTTTCATTCTTGCCTTGCATATTTTAGTAGCTGGATTCATGAACAATGAGAAATTAACTTAATTTGGTGCATCCTATGATTATGCAATAGGTGTAGAGACCATGTTATATACATACTGCTGGGAAGTGTAACAGGGTAGGATTCAACAGGGCTTTCTATCCAAGCCTCTAAACAGTATCTTAAACATGGCATATTTGGTTGGATACACAAAAGTACACTTGCTGAGAAAGACACAAGTTATGGCTCTCTAAATTAGATTATGGTTTATTTATGCTTATTCTAGTATGCATCACACTTACAGGGGTATTTATTCAACTTGGCATAAAAAATATATTAAACTGGGACAAATGTACAAGAATTTTGTGTTGTATTGTAGTTCAGTGATGAATATGGAAGAAATAGATTAAATGCAGTCAATACACCTATCATGTTATCTATGCTTCCTTCACAGTATCCAACACTTTATCCACACCCTCAAAAGACTTTAACTTATAAAAACGAATATATGAAAAATACTATTAAACAGCAATTCACTCAAATAACACTAGTGTGCAATATTTTAACAACCAATAAAAATCAGCTAAATAAACATTCATTTCATGGGTCAGAAGCGAAATAAGGCACCCACTATGAGGGTCTATTCTAGCACCTACGACTTTGGCATTCATGCTAATTTCTAAAAAAATCACTGAAAAATCATTAACATATGCAAAAATTGTGCATTTCATCTTAAAGCCCTACCTTTATTTATTCATTAAATTCTAATATATTCAGAAAAATTGTCCCCTTTTTTAATAGAAGGATCAGTTTCCCCCTTAACTTTCAGTTCTAGGATAGATCCAGGACCATGATTACAGCTAAATATATAATAAAAATAGTGGGCATAAAATATTACAAATTATTCAACAGTGGAAGCAATAAAACAAATCTACCATGGATAATCAAACATAAGCTACAAGAAATACTAGGTTAACAAAGTCAATTACAATAAAGACAGTACCTTTGACAAAACCTTCATCATTAATTACATAAAAATATGTAGTACCTACAACTCTTTTTTTTTTTTTTTGTAATGTCAAAATCTGCAAGAATTATACCTGTCAACTCTCCTGGAGGCAGAAAAAAACCTCCCGATTTCATATTATCTCATGATTTTTGCATAGAACTCCCGATTATTACATTTTTTCTTCAGTAAATATGATGTTAAGTTAAAACATTATTCAAGTCAATTTATGAATGTTTCTAACCTAACAACAATACTAAAATAAGAAAATAAACCACAACAATAAAATTGTCAGCAATTAGTTTCAATCCCAATAATGATCACCGTGATGCTGTAGCATCTCCATTCCCACCAAAGAAACTTAGATGAGTGAACACCTGGAATTACTGTATCGTATATACAAATTTTAATTACCATCATTAAATTAAAAGAAGGAATGGAGAAACATACCATGCAGCTTATGTGCCCTAAAAAAAATTCAGAATAAATATCTTGTTTAGCAAACAATGCTAAATGCCTTTCGAGCTGAGAATAAAAAAGGGATAAAGAACGTGGGAAAATAAATTGCCACATGTACGATACATGTAGCTTAGTTATTGTGCAGTTGGCCATAGCTGAACAGAATATGAAAAGAGGGCACGTCCTTGAAGAAAATAAGGCGCGTCACTGGGAGAAAGGGCACGTCCTTTGAGAATTTCACTGGAAGATTGGTCAATATTTAGTGACAATGAGGCTTAAAAAATGCTGTGGAAAACCTCCAGATTTTAGGTCCCAATCTTCCTATTTTTTCATTCAATCTCCCTACTTGGCTTCTGAAAAGTTGACAGGTATGAAAAATATATTTTACTTGTTTCTCCAATATCCAACATGCTATTATATAGCAAAGGTAAACCCTTGTGTCAACAATCATCATGTTTGTTTTATTTTTCTCATTTGTTTACCTTGGGGTTTAAAATATTTGCAACAGTCTTTGGTTGGTCATCAAATTCTTTTGATGGTTTTGTTTTCATAGAGTGGTTTTAATTTTTTTTCTTTTTACAATCAGTGGCCATATTTGGTGGCTGATTTGGTCAGAGTGCAGTCCCATAAAATTATAAGCAAAAATGAATCCTGCAGGTTTTCAGAAGTTATTATAAATAAAAATTTTGAACAGTTGATGCCCAACAGATTAATGATAAGATCATAAACTTATTTCAGCCTTATGACCAGAGAAGCTACCAAATTTAACTACAATACAACTATTTGTTTAGCATAACAGTTCCAAAAATCATGATTTCTTCAACTTGAATAAGATACAGATATAAATGTTGATATATTCAAATAACAAGTTGAGAAAATGTGTAGACAGAAAAGAAAATATGTTATCTGAAATATACACTTTTCTTAATATTAAATGCCTTCACTATAAATAAATCCCATGCTTTCAACGTGTTTTTGAAAGATACTTAAACAATTTAATGATTGAAATTAACATTTTTCTCTGATTAAAAAGCATTTAAAACAAAAAGACATCCATTATCCACTAATTGTAACAATGTAGCCCAGTCCCTTATAGATCACTTCAATAACCTATGTTTCACTTACAAAGATCTGAAAAAATCTGATGAATTTTAAAGTTGTAAATCGATCTCAAATATCTTTTTTAAATATACTCAAAAAAGGTATGCATCTTGAAAACAATTAAAATAAGACAAACTTCCAATATTTACAATTGAAAATATAAACATTATTATCTGTACAACAATTACCATAATCATGTTATTTGATGCAAATTTCCAACTGTTATTATTTGTCTTGTTGACTGCTGATATGTTTCAAAGTCCATAAGGATAAAAAGCTGTTAAGAAAGTTATCAGAAATTAACTGTTTCTTGCAAATATCATTTGATGTTGTAATTCAGACAAGTTGTCATTTAATTCACATCACTGTCCTCATAATGTTTGTTGACATGGTGCATGAAATCGTCATCAGTCATGTTCTCGCCTTTACTCATTCGGCAGATGGGGCAGATGCCTTCAATGTGGTCCATTACATGATCCTCAAAATCCTGATCTGCAACATCCATCGGAAAACTCTTGTTGCAGACTGGGCATAGCTTCATAGGCTCTCCGGGGGCATCCAGAAACCTGAGAATGAATAGATAAATTAGTAATCAAAACACAAGCTAGAAATGTGTCAATACAACACATGTCCATCCACATATGGTGCCACTAAAGAATGTTTCCTTGAAAATTCTCGGGAAAAGTTCATTGTCAAATATGAACGATAGTACTGTCAGATTTTGTCAGAAAACGTAAACACTCAAAGTTAACCCAACTCTTTTTAATACAAGGCTTTGCATTTCAAACCATGACACATATTAAATTCAGGACAAGGCATGATGCTCTCCAGTGGGATAAATAGACACAGGTAACACCATGCACCCCACCCCCACTGAATATGGCAATTTTCCAGCATATAATAAGAATCATTTCATCAATAATTGTATCTATTTTTTCTTGTATATACTTCATACTTGTATGATTATTGCAGAAAGCAAAATCCATATTTTATATACATTTGTGATTCTGTTTAGGCTGCTCTCTTCAACATATGGGTAAATTTCTTTTCGATATATGACCCGTAGTCAAGTTGTGAAAAGTACGACTCCAGTGACTCTACACATTGCATGAAAACCACACCATTCCATTCTAGAGACATCCATTTACTGACAGGTGAGATTGAAAAACAAACCCACAAATGTGCTACTCTGAACAGCTTTGCTCTTTTTCACTTGCGATTAATTACCCTACTTTTCACTCATTATCCTGACCTTTCACCTTTTGATTTGTCTCGGAAACTAACATATAGGCTAACTAGAAACAACTTAGCTAGCCCAACAAATATTACCCATTGTATAGTCTGTTATCCAATGAACCAATGCAAAGTCTAAAGGCAGAGTTGTTAAATGAGAAACTCATTCACAGTTGTTGTTGGTGTTGTTGTTATAGGGTTTATTGCCATATTTTGGCACACTAGGCTATACATGGCAGCCAGTATAAATGGTGGAGAAAGAACCAGGGCTTTTGCATGCGCTTTCAGTTTTCTTCACACGAGACTAAATTTTTTAAGTTGGTAAAAGTACTTGTGAACGTGCAAGCCACTTTGGATTTTCCCCTTTCCTCATTTTGTCCACTTTGCTTTTCTCATAAATTCTTCATACAATTTTATACCCTAATCAACATCTTTACTGTCAAATTGATTAATCATACGTTGATACATTGACCACAGGGGACCGGAGGATTGTTGTCTACCAGTAATCTCCCTGAATATCAACTTGTGCTGCTTTCGTTTAGATTATAATCACCTGATTCCATTGGTATATCCAAAACGATCACGTCCCATTTGAGTTGTCTGAAATAAATGGCATGTATGGGATTTTAAAAATTCCATACATGACCTGGTTTGGTTATTAATTGCTGTGGTTTAATCAAAATTTTCTCATACACAAGCGATTGGTGGTGGTGGAATTTTCTCAATTATCTTTCTGGAGTCTTTGTTCATGTCTTGTTTGCCTTTTACGATCACAGCAATGGTTGATGCTGCTTCTGTTAGTAGCTTAGCTTTCTTAGAATCTCTCCATTTGCCCTGGCAAGCATTCAAAAGCTTTAGATGTTATGAAAAATTGGACCTGTTTTAGCTTCTTTTCTAATCAACACATTGGTTTTCTTCATTGTTTACATTCGTACTTGATCAGTGCCCGTTGTGAGAACATCCCATACAGACTGTTACCACTGCAACATATCTTTGACACGTTACATGCACCTATGTACTCGGGAAGTTCTAGTTGTTAGAATGTTGTCATCAGTAGGAAGCTTCTATGGCATTGTTGGCTGGTTTTGCTATTGTGTATGTAAATCATGGGTGATAAATTGGTTTATTCAAACCTGCATGATATTTTTTCTCCATGACTGGAACTTCTGGTCAAGTGAATATGGAGAAAACTATAGGGTTCATGGGTGACCCACGCAAGCATATTCCGAAACACACCCCAAGATTTGTCGTAGCACATCAAGTCAAATGATTGTTTGCGAGACCATGCGCATCAATGCTATTAAATATTATCAGCATGTTGCATTCCTCCTTAATCAATTTAGGTTAGTAAGCGTATCGTTGTGTCACACAGCTCATGTCTGTGCTTTTATGTCAGCCTTGGGAAAATATTCTCAGTGGGATGTCTTGGTGTTGAAGCATTACATCGTCGCACATGACAAGATTATTCACCCTTGAGACAAGCTTGTCAGTGGCAAGGACTTCAATGACCATCGGAAAGAAGTCAATACTGGAAGATGATGTCATTGACAAAAGCGCTTCTGTAATATCCTTGAGGTCATCATAACATGGATGGTGCATTCACATGCAACGCTTCTCACGTTAACTATCGCATGATCAGAGTCAACAATAGTTGAGTTTTTTCTCTGCATCCCGCCAGGCCAATGATTAACCCACAGGCTGAATTTGGAAACATTTCACCATGCTTGGGTGATCTGGGCTTTGCATGTACATAGAAGTCAATGATGGTCAAGTCGGCTTTCCTCTTTCATGATGCAATGTGAATGTCAATCATATAACACAATCATGCCTCCATGTTGTGTGTGGTGCAGCATGAAAACCCATACTGCAAACCCAACGTGGGTTCAAGCTATAAGTGCTGTAACTTGTGTTTGATGTGAAGAAGTTTAAATTATTTTAAAAAGGTCATCAGAGATGATATAGTTGCAGTATTAATGAAGCTACTCGGGGCACAATGGAGCAAATACCCTGGTGGACACCATATTTGACTCACTCTAGGACCTAGATACAACTAAAGGAGCAAGACAGGATATACGACTTGATTCTAGCAATCGACTGAAGCCCAGAAAAGAACCTACAAATCTTGTTGATGCTGCATGTTACAGACATGATCTTACATATAAAGCATCAAGTGATATCTGTGTACGCCAATGTGCTGACATAGATCTCATCCATGACTTGAATGCAAAGTCCTGTACTCAAAATCCATTCATTGAAGGTTACACCACAATGTAACATACATAGATTGTAAATGCATAGCTTCATTGCGGACCTTGTCTGCAATATACTGCAGTCTGTGTGGTTATTGCAAAAGCGAAGCTACCGCTGAACGCAATGCAAAGGTTTACCATTGGGTTGCTTGAGCATGGTTAGCTAAACAAGCATTGTGACAGATTTAGATACCAGCACCAAGGAATATTATCAGGGATGGTTTGACATGAGGACTCCCAACAAAGCTCATCGGGCTGATCATTTTGCTTCTTCCATAAAATCGTGTATGATTATCTATGCGGATGCACATATAAATACGTGTTAACCATAGTATATGTTGCCAGTAGATACTGGGCAGTGCAGCCTTTTGATGTCTATGATAGTAATTTCCAACCTCTGGGCAGTGACTAGTAAACAAACTTTTGACCAGGCTGCATCATCCAAGGACTACTGGCATATTGACCCCATATTCTCTATGTCTGCATGTGTATCTATTTCGTAAAACTCATGACACTGCATCGACTGTTTAGTTTGTAAGTATTTCTCATGCTTATGTAAAAGTGTTGGTGGGGATTCCATATATTATAATGCTAAAGGCATCTCTCTAATTTAATCTTCCATTCCATTACTGTGATCCTCAGTTATTTCAATGTTCAATGTTCACTAATCATTTCAATACTTTTGTGGGGTGGTTTAGTCAGTGTTAGTGATCTGAAGTTTTCTTGCACATACAAAGACTGTTCAAGCTTATTCTCATCAGCTTCCCCAAGTTTATGCCATTGTTCTTCTAAAACAATTCTTAAGTCAATTAATTTATCGAGAGCTCTGGATACATATTTGAAAAATAATCTTTTAAACCTCTTTAGCAAATCTGTAGGACACATTTAAGCAAACCAGTGATTTAATTTGTCCTGTGACATTACAAACACTCCATTGTTCAGGTAATTTGGCTCCTGCATTAGATATTCTTATAAATCCTTTGAAAATACTATATGCATCAATTGGTAAAGGTTTTGAGATTGTATAATATATGCAGGAGTTAATATTTAATATAATATATTCTGACAAAAAAGGGAACAATCTCTACGAAATATGTTGTATAGAAATATAGAAACAATTAATGTAAAATATACTCACACAAAGAAAACAATATCAGTATAATATTTTATGTACAGTATAGTTATGACCAAAACTCATATTCCCGTAGCAGTGTTTTGATATTCTCACACAAAAAAAAAATCTCTGCAAAATAATATAGTCACAATCATTAATATTTGCTGTAACGATGCCTAACTTGTGTGCCTCATAGTAATTTTACTTGGGAGCTATTTCATTTAGATTTACGAGAATAAGTCGAACTGAAATTCAGTCCATAGTGTGGTAACAAACTCAGCTGATCAAATAAAAGATTACCTGATAAATGTGTGTAGATTTTGCTTATTATCAAACTATTCCAAAATATTGCTAATATAAGCCTATTTAACAAGTTTGATCAAACATTGATAATAAATTAGCCGCTAAAGTGCTGACAAGCCATCCAATCAAATACAAAATCAACTCATTAACATGCACGGATTTTGTTCATAATGAAACACAGCTTAGATCTTGATGATGTAAATGTATTTATCAAGTCTGATCAAAGTTTTATTAACCAATATGATTGTTGCTTACAGCAAACTGTGAATGATCTCTATGCTATACCAACTTGGTAACGCTAATATTTACTATAATTGAGCAGGACCTCCTAAGACAAATGAAATCATGCACCTAGGATGGGAAGACAACCTGAAATATCCTTAAATCGTAGCAGTGGTGGTGATGGTCATGACTTACCTATCCTTATGTACTGGATGAGCTGATGATTTGACATGATTAGAATTTGAGGGGTTCAGCAGTTCCATATGGTCTACTGCATCATCCACATCTGCTGTTCTATGTCCTTAAGGAAAGAAAAGTTCCTTATTAATTGACTTCCATAGTCTGAAATTCTTAAATATTAACACCTTTAACAGTAAATATTACATTTTCAATTATTTTCCAAACATATTTTTATTTATATGTAAGAAATAATGTCTTAGTAAAGATATAATAAATATTATTTTAAGCCTGTAATAGTTTGCAGTCTGCCCTAAATATTTCTGACAGTTTATAAAGAAAATAATATTCTCAAAAAATTTTTAGTTGATTTTCAAGTGCAAATATTTATAAAATATGAAAAAGAACATCATCTTTACTATAAAAAAACAATGAGGACAAAAATTATTGTACATAAAAATTTAGAGACTACCGGTAACTAGTAACGTATATGTTCCTTGATAATAAAGTCCAACTGCAAACTTCACAGATCAAAATAGTGCAAAATATTACAGCACAAAATCTGAGTCTACGTAGTTTGCTGACAGTAATCAGCTGAGCCAACATAGAAGCTGATCTGCAGGTGCATTATGTGATGGCATAGCAGGGTCTATGTTGTTTGCAGCTGAACTCTACTTAGAAGTGTTTATATATGGTAATCAAAAACACTCTGTAATACTTTGAAAGCAGAATGGCTAATTTTAGATACCACCAGAACTTGCTTATAGCCCTTATTATGCAAAATTCAACAACAACATCAACAATAAAGCACACCTTTAAATTTAAAATAAATAGTTATATCATATTTGGCAACAGTTTGTTGTACACCAGCAGTCATTCATAAACAAAGCTTAAAGCTGGATACATGCTCATTCGTACAATATACACAATGCCTATCAGACTGGAATTGTAACAAGACCAAGTCCTGTATGCTGAGACTATGTCCACAATGCTTATACACGTAAACAGCTTAGTTTCATTTACTGCTAGTAAATTTTGACAAAAGCAGTAACACTAAAAATGAGCCTGCCTGTTGATAACCATTCATCTGATTAAAACTGACCTTGCATTTGATGTCATTGATGCTAGAATATCCATTCCAATTCAATTTTATATCTTCATATCTCTGCTAAAAGATTGTTCAGTATTAATGTTTCATTTTATAAAAACACTGTTTAAAGTCTGCAAGCCTCTGCATAAAATTATCATATATTCATGTCCAAACAGTATGTCTGGCTGCATAAAGAATTTTTCCTCATGGACAAATGTAGCACTACAAAACATCATCACGACAATACTAAGTTTGTTTTACCTAACTTGTCCAATATAATCAACAACTTGTCATAAAAACTGAATCCTCTTGTCATAAATGGTATGAAAGACATACAGTAACGGAACCAAACGTTGGGTTACATATGGCATGCAAAAACCTGCCAAACATCATTTGTTTGTACTGAGTTCTTTTTTTTTTTAATCAGACTAATGAGCTAGCCCTGATTAGCTGGAATGATGACATAGGCATGGTCAGAATGGAGTAAATTATCACTTGCAGTGGGATGCATTACCATGGATCAAATTACATGTACATCTCACAAGTCATATTCTACTAAAGAGGTTACCTGGAAAAAATATGTATATTAATTTGAACCATAGTTAAAGCCATATTTGTTTTTTTTTTTTAAATTGCAAATCATGGACCAATGCACTCTATCCATGTACTTATTTGCAAAAGATTTTAAAACCTATTCTTTTTAATGTAAGTTCATAAATGTACAACCATTTTAAATGGCAAGGCATGAATTATAATCACAGTATCAGATGCAGTATTTTATCATGACGTATTATGACGAAAGTACAGTAATGAAACAGCACATCACTAGTCTTAGTATGACTTAGCTTAGTAACATGACAGGAATGGCACAGGACGCTACAGGGCCAAGTCTTGCCATGGCACCCACAGGATATGTGTTATCATGATTTACCAGTATCATAACAAGAGCACAACAATGGTACACCACAAGTCGTATCATGACTTAACATGACAAGTGTACAGCAATGGCACGCCACCCTACAAACTAGGTTTTATCATGACTTAACATAACAAACTTAGATCAATGGCACGTCACCTCACAACCTAAGTTTTATCATGACTCAACATGACAAGTTTATATCAATGGCATGTCACCCCACAACCTAAGTTTTATCATGACTTAGCATGACAAGTTTAGATCAATGGCATGTCACCTCACACCCTAAGTTTTATCATGACTTAACATGACACGGTTAGATCAATGACACCTCACCCTAGAATAACTCTTATCATGACTTATCTTAATTTGACTATAGAAATGGCACATCACTCCACAACAAAAGTTTTATCATTACATAACACGACATATTTACTGCAATGGCATGGCTCTGACAACATATGATATTCCTTGTAGTTTTTCAAACCCTGTAATTTTCATGCACATTTGATTAAATAAAGTCACAAATTTTTGTCTATAGAAGCAGGTTTCATAATTAACATTTATAATTTTGCCTACAAATAAAGTCTACAATTTTGAGAAATATTGCATACATATAATTACAAGAAACATCCAAAAGCCCCCCCCCCCGATTTTTATTGAAAATCTATTATTGTCTTCGTTATTACAAGTCAATGCCTTTTTGCACACAACATGATGATTCAAAACACGAGATTTTTGTTATAATAATTAAAACCCCTGGTTAGCAACAACAATGAAAAAAAACCACAATAGGGACCTAATGTATATTCCAGAGCAGTGACTGTTTAGCAATAATACTACAGCTTGTGTGAATTCATATTAACAACAGTTAACATTTACAGTATCAGGTTTCAAATTATAAACTGATGCATAAAATGACAATGTTTTGTAAATTTATAATATCCTTGATACTTTTCGTGTTTTAGAATTGGAAGTGGGGTACAAACAGGAGGGTAAGCAATTGCTATACATACTATGAGGGAGAGCTTGTACTACAACACTTGTATGCACTCCCACCATGCCCCCAACACAAATATTTTGATTCCCATTCTTGTAGTGATTTCCATCATGTCTCCAGCAAAACATTTTATTTATCACACACATGAACTGATTTCCACCATATACCCAGGTAAACATCTAGATTCCCACATATATGCTGATTCTTATGACGTGGACAGCAAAATATTTAGATCTGAACACTTGTACTGACTCCCAGCATGTCTTATTGCAAAATATTTAAATATCCGTACTTGTATTGATTCCCATCAAGTCACCACCAAAATATTTTGAATTCCACACATGTACAGACTCCCACCATATACCCCCCCCCCAGCAAAACATTAGATTTCACTTCGTCTACGAACTCCAATTTCTATTAGCAATACAGACACTTGTATTAACACGCTGTATATCTCCATGCTAAATATTTTGATTCACACCTTGATATTGACTTCCATCATGCACCAGCAAGATAATTTGATTCCCAACTGATTCATCTGAGATGGTATACTCACTTCAAACATGAAAACGTATTTTAGTGGCATAATTCCTGACACATTAGAACAGATTAATTATGGCTTGGTTTAATTTACTGATAAATGGCTTCAAGCACTTGATCAAAGTAGATTAATAGGATCTGTATTTTACTAGATTTCCGGAAAGCTATTGACATGGTGGATCATGAAATCCTTTTGAAGAAACTGAAACTCTACCAATGTGATGAAAGCAGAGTTAGATGATTTACTTCATACTTAAGTGAGAGAACACATGTTAATATAAATAATGTTCTGTCTGAATCTGGAATAATTAGATATGGAGTACCTCAAGGCTCAATTCTAGGTCCATTACTATTTATTTTATTTATTAATGACTTACCACTTTTACTAAGGACTAAATATCATCTACAGATAACTATGCAGATGACAGAACATTGTCAAGCATCCAAAACACAAAGTATGAACTGGAAATTTCTTTACAGGATGCACTAAACAAATTGGAAAACTGTTGCACATGCAATGGCATGGTGGTAAATACTGGTAAAACTAAAATATTACTTAACTCAACACTGCAAAAAAGAACAAATCTTGATAGTGATGAACTATGTCTGACATAGAAGGATAAAAATTGGCAAATGGTCTGTCATAATAGACGACTTGGTGTTTTGGTAGATAATAGCCTATCATGGACTGAACATATCAAATATATCAGTAAAAATGTCAATTCACGTTTATGGCTTCTCAGTAGGATAAGACATTTTCTCCCTGAAAGGCACAGAAAATTATTTTATAACAGTTACATACAACACTATTTAGACTACTGTAATACAGAATGGGGTAATTCAAATGATAGAAACATAGCAAAGCTGGAACATCTTTAAAAAAGAGAATTTGGGCTAATATCAATCCAGAAAGAAAGCAAGGAAAATTACCTGGTAAGTTAAAAATATTACATATTAAAGGCCAAATCCATTTGAGAAAAGCCAGATTAATGTACAGGATATCCAATAATAGTGCTTCTGAATATTTACCATCACTATTCCATTATAGGCTACCTGGCAATACTCCACACCTGCGATTGATGTCTACCAAACTGTATAAAATTTCCAAACCAAATAAGGAATTATTCCCAAAAAAAGTTTCCAGTACTTTGGAACTTTGCTCTGGAATAGTATTCCAGTTGAGATTAGAAATGCCCACTCTATTTCTTTCTTCCAAACCCAATATATCCAGTGGCATCAGAGATGCAGCTAAAATAAATATATTCCTTTATATGAGGGCGTCAAGGTAGATTAGTTCTTAGCTAATTGTGCTACCCTCTTTAAATAAGTCATTATTATTATCATTATCATTATTATTATTATTATTATTATTATTGTTGTTGTTGTTGTTTGCAAGTACACAGTAGGCCAATCTTTGAGACAAAGACCTAGAACATATTCCAAGAAGACAAGAGATTAAAACAATACTTGACATGCACCAACACAGATTAAGACTGAAAAAGGGCTAATCTTAAGACCTTGCACCATAAGAAGAAGACAACTTTGAAGGTGAATTAATAATAACTAAATGCTTGCTGGCAAGACATTTAAGAAAGATTAGATTTATCTGTTTATTACCTAATTGTGAATGATGCTATTGTTACGTATATGTAATTTACTTAATTGTGTGTTAGATTTAAATTTTTTTATTTTATTTTTGTTTCATTACTTTTTATTGTAATGATAATCTGCATTGGATTTGAATCTCTTTTCCAAAAATTGACTTGACCCGATTAGATATAAGTTACTTCAGCACTATTGTTAGTTCATAGATTTTGTAAACATCAAGATAAAACAATTGGCTATTACCAAGGTCATTTTCTGATTGCGTGATAGTTCTAATTTGTAAACAACTTTTTTTTATTGAATTTTATAATAAGATTTGCTAAGTTCTTCCATGGCGGACGTGCCTACTGGTTGTGTGCTTCTATTGCAATGTTCACACTGGTGACACGTACCCATCACGTGAGCCACCATGTGATCTAAAAATCGAGGCTTAAAACAGCCAATTGGTATTAAATTTATCCAGTCATATTTTAAACCTTGATGGCTCAAGATGTTTCAATTATTGATGTCAGATTGTTTTGAAGTTCAGCTATTTTTTGGAATTTAATAATTCATTCTCTAGAAAACTACGGAAGTGCTTCATATTTATAAAAGCTCTGGGAGAAAGACATTCAGTGGAAATTTATTCAGGAATTCTAAATGGAAACATTATAAACTGTGATTCAATCGAGGATCTGTTGCCGTCAGTACAACGACATCATCTGACGTCATTGCCTCCATATTGGAATTTCATCGAGATTCGAACCTGGATTCAATTAGAACTGTTTAGCGATATGACTTATATTATTCAATTTTAGGATTAAATTTTTTATTATATTCACAAACCGTAAGTCCTATTTTCTATTTTTTACATTGTTTTCTAGGGAAATAAAACATTTTTGTTAAATTTACAAAGCTTGTTGGCTTCACTTTTCTTCTGTTACTTTTGTACGAGCCTACACGTAACACTATTTATTTGTATTCACTATTAAGAGAAGATTTTTTTTAAAATATTAAATATCAGGGCTTTATTAACCACACACGTGACCCCACGTTTGATGCTCTGCTAAGGAAGACTAACAAAACAGAATTTTAAAAGCAAGATTCACTTAACAGATTTTCAATGGAGAAAGATCATTATAGACATTCAATTAAGTAGACATGGTTGTCACTGTCTTCACTAACATGTCAAAATGTCACAATGACTGTCTAAGCATCATCAGATTGTAAACGTTTGACATGATAAAATTAGTCTGATCAACTAGTATGAATCTGTCCTAAAACCTACACTGGAAAAAAAAACCTAGAGGAACATTTTGCATAGGAATATCTTACTGTTTCAGATATTCTAAAGAAAACAGATTTCTACAAGAATGAATTATGCAAACAAGAGTCGTTGAAATAATTTTTGCAAATTTGTCAAACTGAATGTTGATCTTCTGTGGTAATGGTGTAGCCAAGTTAGGATCAAAAGCATTCCAATCTCAGGCCTGATAACATATGCCCTCCCCCCTCCTCTCTCTCTCATCACATGAGAGGTTAGAAAAGGACATATTTGTTCACATCTGTGAAAACCTCTGTAAACCGAAAAATCTCTCAACACGAAAATTTTGTTTATGACCTAAGAGTTTTCAGTTTTGCAGGGTTTCACTATAGAAGTTTTCTGTACATATAATTCTTAAACATTCTCTAGCTTCATTCTGAAAGGAAATGATGAAATGAATATTTACATTTTTCTGTCACTTTATATAGTCAATATCTTTGAAGATAAACAATTTCTGATTTGGGCAATTTGTGAGAGGTTTTACACCAGGCTATCAAATGCTTGACAAACGTTAGGATAGATGGCTCTGGTTTAAACTTTCCAAGATATATTTAGGTCAGAGAAGCCTAGGTCTTGCATGTAAACATTACTAAAACACTGCAAACCCTGCTTCTTCATATGAGAAACCTATATATCATATGTCTACCATCCTGCTGCCCTCAACTTACCATGAGTATGGATTGTAGCATTAAAAGCTGGATTGTTGGCCATAGGCAGAACTGGTTGGGGATCATCCTGAAAACTTGAGGTTGGATGAAAGCTCTGTAAGATAGATCTAAAAAGTTACTGAGCAGATATCGATAGTAATGAAGTTTCATTGCACCTACTGAGCAGTAAGGGAAAGCAACAAAGTTTATAGCTCTTTCTCAAAGGGCATTTGAAGAAAATTGATAAAAAGGGAGTAAACAAATTATAAGTAACCATGATGCTAAAAAGTTGAATTAGATATATGAGAAGCCACCAACCGAGAAGCATCAATTTACCATAATTGATAAGTGTGCCTCAACAGTTATGACAAAAAGCAAAAGCAAACGACACCTTTCAATACTGGCCCATGATTTTCACCTTGAGCATAAGAATTTAAATATCCATGCAATATATCGTCTAGTAACTACAGATTCTAGTACATGTAATTATAGATAAAAACAGAGTACTTACAAAGATCTTATTTTCCTTTCATGACTTTTCCATGACAAATTTCTGATTTTCCATTACTAAATTCTTTAATGTTTGCAACAAAAAGGACAGAAAATTGGACCTTTGCACAGGACATAATGATATTGATTGACATCATGGGAATGATAACCACATAATAGCCACATAATACGCTTTTCTGTTATAAGAAGCAGTTAAATAAAAAACCCTATTCATATGACCATCCATGCAGGAGAAGATAGATAAGATTTTCAAGATGGCTGATATGGTGGCCATATTGGATGTGCAAACAGCAACATTTACATTTAAGAATGTAAATGATAAGAAGATGTTCTTAAGATGATAAGAAGATCATCAAGATGGCTGCTGTGGTTGCCATATTGGATATCAGATAGGCACCATTTTCATGTAGGACAAACTAGACAGCATATTTCTTTAACTGAAAACCACAGGTTGACAAAATCATCCATTCAGGAAGAGCAGCAGATTTCAACATGACCACTGTGGATAGTTTCGACCCTCGGCATAATATTGACATTTTGAAAAATAAAAGTACTTTATGCAGAAAGTCGACATAAATACAACACATGGATTTCTTGTTAAATGTAGGTAAAGCCTTTTGGAGACACTAAAGTGTACTTTGTGTCTTTTTTCAAATGTAAGTGTCCCGAAGAAAAGATACTGGTAAAATTGATTCACTTTTTTATCCAACATTCTTACGCCATCAATATGATACGTTGTGGCCTAAATCATTCACAAAATTTGTCATGAAGATGCAGGAGAGGTTCTCAAATGACAATGTCTCTCGAAACATAACTGCTTTGATGACCTGGTTTTCCAAATGTGACCGATAAGGATAATTTGCAATACTGTGATTTCCCACAATTTGGCTTGTGGCAGTTGATACATTTTTCACATTGCATTCATTTTTGAGGACTAGAAGCAAATGCTTTATCCTTATGGGAAGATTTAAAGATAAAAATCTTGAATATTTTGAGAAATTTTAGAGAATAAAGTGTCCACAGATGAACCATCATTTCTTTTAAGAAAACAATTTTTACTTCAATGAAATTTAAGAACTTTAGTAAAGAATATTAATAAATTGAAATGTTCACTAAGCTACATTTTGTTAACTGGCTCCAGCCCAATATACCCATCTGACTTCACCCATGTGTACAACCCATTTAGAAACTTACTTTCCTCTTCCAACACATATATTCTCATTGTTTCCACTGTTAAAACGAAGTCATATGGACATAGTTCTTTTGCGTACCAGGCCTAGCTGTGTGGAATGAATTGCCCACAGATCTTAGACACAAGGGCACTGTGATCTTATTCATCAGTGCTCCTAAAACTCACCTATTTTGACTACAAGGACAGACTTAAAGACTTGATAATATTTACACCTTTAATTATTGCCAGCAGGTTTTTATTTTGTAATTTCATGATGTGTTTTTGTAATCTTGTATATTTTTATCTAAGTGCTTAGAACTTCTAAAGATTATGCACTGTACTAAGTCCACATTATTATTATTGCTATTATTATAGAACAAACAATCAGCACCACAGTACCTGAACTGAACTAAGTGCAAAACAATTTTTTGATGAAGCATACAAATGCATATAACATTGCACATTTACGAAATTAAACATGGACTAAATATGTACACATTGTACTTGTATTCATTATGTATATCATATTCACAATTTACTTTATATTAATTTGTAAATTATACATTTTGAAAAGAATTATGTTACTTGCCAAAAATATAATCACAATTACTTGCAAAGATGATTTTAAACTTTTGTTATCATTACTATTAATATTAGCACATTATGAAGCTGCTGACAAAATTAAATCAAGCCTTCGTATAGGAAAACGTCTCCCAGTTAGAGACTGGACTATAATTTACAAGATCTTTATCCCATGGCTTGAATAATATTAGTCTGAGGGCAATTTTGATCAAACGCACGTCTGGTAGCAACGGCCCTGACCTAATCAGCCCACATCCATTATAAATTTTCCAGTGATTGTGGCCTAACTCTTTGTTGGTAGAATAAAAAAACACCAATGAATCAAAGACATAAGAGGTAACGTGAAAGACAAATTATTTCCTGGTAATCAGTGACATCCATTCTTTAAATATTTTATTTAATGTCAAAAATTAAATTTACATTCATGGTAATTATTCATCACAAATGGCAGTTTTCAAAGACAGAGCATAGTTGTCCGACAATTACCAGATCGAGATTTTGTTTTAAATTAGAAGACTATTGCTGTTATAAACTGATCAAATTTTCAACAAAAGATTATTTCCAATAAAACTTCTTTCTACAAACAAAAAAGAAGCACTTTTGTTCCTATTTTAATATATGTCATACATCTTAAGTTTAATAATTGCAATACACAACTGGACTCTAACAAAAGAAAAGTATTCTGATATCATTGCATAGGCTATTAGACAATATAAAATTATTCAAATTTTGCTTTAAAAAAAATCAACAAAAGAAAACTCATTTAGGTCATTAAATGAGCTAAATGGGTGAACTTTTTACTATAAGCAGATAGGACACAGTCAATTCCCATGGACTGTAATGTTAATATTCTGCAAAATTACTACACTTGTTTGTGGTAATATTTGCCAAACACATATCTTATGCATCGCTTATCCAGGAGTAAACTTTTACAATGCTAAACATGGTATAATAAGTGACTGGTTGCTTTGAAAAATTTCCTTTGTAGGTAAGCACTATCAAAATTGGGGAAATTTAGATCTTCCCATTCACATCCAGTAGTACTCATGCGGTGACAGCAATAGAATGAAAATGGCTTTAGGTTTAAGGTTCCTACTGGGTAAAAACCTTGCCCATACATTGCTTCATCTGAAAAATAATTAAATTCATTTTTCCAGTAATTGTTTACAGCCAATCAATAGCCTTCATTATTTTAAATACAACTAAACAGCATTTAATATTCCATCACACAACTAAACAGCATTTAATATTCCATCACACAACTAAACAGCATTTAATATTCCATCACACAACTAAACAGCATTTAATATTCCACCACACAACTAAACAGCATTTAATATTCCACCACACAACTAAACAGCATTTAATATTCCACCACACAACTAAACAGCATTTAATATTCCATCACACAACTAAACAGCATTTAATATTCAACCACACAACTAAACAGCATTTAATATTCCATCACACAACTAAACAGCATTTAATATTCCATCACACAACTAAACAGCATTTAATATTCCATCACACAACTAAACAGCATTTAATATTCCACCACACAACTAAACAGCATTTAATATTCCATCTCACAACTAAGCAGCATTTAATATTCCATCACACAACTAAACAGCATTTAATATTCCATCACACATCAGATGGCTTCAGATGGTTCATAATGACCATGAATGTGGATCTGTTCCTAGCAATGAAACCGAGGATAATCGTGACAGAGAAACTGGGTAATTGTGACCTAATTACAAAAAAATATGCCTGCTAAAGGTAGTGTAACTAATAAGAAGGCATTATAAAGTTGAGTGAGCTGGAGTTTAGGCAGAACGTCAAAGCCTGACTTTGTTAATCACATCAAAATGCAGGGTAACTTTCATTTTTTGACATAGGTCCAAAGCCTTTGATCAAGAATTTCTTAACAGATTCTCCATCCATCATCAAAAAGCATTGAGTGTTCATCTCATGTCTGAAGGCTGATGTGCACGGACAACTCATGAAGTAAGCAAACCAAGCTCACATTTTTAATAGAGGGTATGAGAGAGCAGTCGTCAATGAATCGGATAGCCCAATGTCTCGGGCCACTCAAAATTAACATTATAATGGATTTGCCTGTTGTATTTGCAAAAAATGTTATCCAATTTGACCGACTAAACCTCACTGCACGAATGAAATGTGCAATTTTCATTTTGAAGATTGGTTAGACATTGCAAACTTATCAATATTCAAGGAAACACAAATTTTTCTCTCAATTCGACTTTTCTGAGAAGCAAATAGACAACAAAAATGAATAAATTTAAAGCATATTTGTAATACATTTGTTTTTATAAAGTTATGCACAAATATTAGCAAATACAACTCTGGTCCCATAGATAAGTTGGTTAAAATTAGTACAAGTGCTTCTTTTAAAGCCATTTGCCCTTGGCCTGTGTTTATAAACAGGAGTCCATTGAAAGGACTGACACCTTACTGGCTGAAAAAATTCCCATGAATTCAAGTTAAGACCATTTCTTCCTTTTAACTGCAGAGTGTTGAAACCATATCTGACATTCTTCATTTTTGGCAAGCTTGTGTGGAAGCTTTATTGTATGTCAGGTTAGATTCATTTCTTTTAGGACCAACCAGACATGATAGGAATTCTTCTGGTAAAACAACAATGTCGATATGACCAGAAGTAGTGATAAGATTTTCAAGATGGATGTCCAAGCAGTGCCATTTTCATTGAAGACCACCTAGATCATGGGAGGAACGTGTGTTTTGAAGTTTCAAGGTAATTCTGTGAGTAGTTTAGGAGAAATAACAATAACATTCTTGTGCCAATGGAGGAACAAATGATGGACAACAGATCATCACATACCCTCTTATGGTCTATGACCAGTAGAGCTAGTACGACGTGCTAAAGTAGCAAATATAAATCCAATGTTTGAGCATGACTCACATAATATAAATACTTACAAGAATAGTATATATTGGCACAGAAGACCTTGTACTAAAATAGTACATTCCAATGTTTGGCCTGGTGGTTAGAGAGTCTGCCTTTGATGCGGGAGGTCGCGGGTTCAAACCCCGGCCGAGTCATACCAAAGACTTAAAAAATGGTACTAACAGCTGCCTGGCTTGGTGCTCAGCATTAAGAGGTTGTGTTAGGACTGGTCAGCCTGGTGTCAGGATAATGTGACTGGGTGGGACATCATGCCACATGTCTGTGGCATGATGCCCCAGTGCTAGACATCACTATAAACTGTCACACTGCAGACATCGTAGCGATATGACTGAAAAATTGTTAAAGCTACGTAAAAAATCTAAATCACACATGCACACACCCAGTGTTTGAGTATGGACGAATGTACATAGTACAGGTAACACTTCTTTCCTTTTTCATCATAATGAAATCCAATTTCTCATGAAAAATTGTGTCTCAACTAAAGCTTTACCTACATCCCTGGAAAATGTCTGTAAACAATGATAATGAGAAATATAAAACAAATCACTAGAATTCTGTGTTTGAAAAACATATCCGTCTGCATTTGTCTTTTCATGACCAATAAGTATATATATGGATATATTAGTGTTGCCCTTTGACTGAGGTACCAAGGGGACATTTTACATATATCTGTTCCGCTTTAATGATCAAGACATGGGGATTTGTTTAATGGGCTGGGGGAAAACAACACGTATGGGATGCTAAAATGTCCCATGTGCATGCTCAAGGTGCAAAATTAATTATTACATACTGTGCAGATCTCAGCAATTGTCAAATTAAGATCCATGGACAGGGTAATTAAGTTGGGGAAAAGAAGATGAGGATAGACTCTTGAGCCAATGTCAGTTGCATGATTAAATCTTCCTTTTCATACCTGGGTACCAGACTTGTATTGTAACCCAAGGAATGTGGGTTAGACATCAGTCTAGATTTGTGCGTTCTGTGTCACCCTGGGAAAAGCACTTAGCTACCATTTTATTGGCATGATATGGCCGGTCTACAAATAATATTCAAATCACCAAACCAACAACCAACTTTTCATGTCCAGTAAAAGTGTATATATATATATATATATATATATATATATATATATATATATATATATATATGTATGTATGTATGTATGTATGTATGTATGTATGTATCTATATATATATATATAGTGTAAGAATCGCATAGTTTCCAAGTATGACTCAGCTGGTAAGTCCCTGTGGTAGTGATGGCATAAGGGGTCAATATGAGCTGGATGTCTAAATTTGTCTTTTCATGTGCAGAAGGTGTATGTATGGTTATAGGGTGGGGAACTCCGTAGTTCACATATTATTCCTGAGCGTATAAGTAGCAAAGACCAAAGCACATTATCCGAAGGTTTCAGTCTGACATGTTTTTGACACTTGGCTCGTTGATTACAAATGCCATTATTCAAACATGTAAAACAAATACATTTATACCTATCGGAAAATAATATATAAGAAACCCCGCCTCCCCATTCCCGAGTTCTACAGAAGGGGAGAGATGAAAACTCTAGTGTTGGCATAATCAACACCCAAAGCACAATCATTAACACAAGTTTCAAATATCTTGTTTGTAGAATGAGGAGTTGAGGGACATCTTACATGAATTACTCTATTACAATGTATCTAAGCTTCTTTTGAAGTACAGAGACAAAAACATTTATATATAATATAATGTTTATAAATAAATTGCTCTATGGAGGATGGCACAAGGCCTTGGACTCTTCCTCTTAAATGCACTGAATAAGTGTGGAACACAAACAGTATCGTTAACATTAACAATTTTATGGTTAAACTTTACAAGCAATCAAACTGTTTATTGATCAATTTAAATGAGATCTTATTGAGCCAAAAAAAAATTTGTATTAAAATTATTGCAAAATCATGTCTTTCAAAACTGAACATCTAACAAATGACTTACTTTTTTCTCTTTAGCACTATCTTTAAGCTGCTGCTTCAATGTTTCAATCTCAGCCTCTTTCTCTGCCATACATTTCTGCAAGTAGCAAAAACAACAATGAATGATTGCAATTAGAAAGACCTGCCTTTTTTTACAAGAATCAATTCAATTGCCTATTCAACAAATACAGTCCGTTAATTGGGTCCCGAAGTGGCTGAGTGGTCTAAAGCGCTCACCGTTACGGATCACTGCCATCTCACCTCTGTCTTTGTGGGTTCGAGTCTCGGATTTGACCAATATGGGTATGTGATAAAGCTTGTCAGCAGCTCCTTGAGGGTTGGTGGTTCTTTCTGGGGTTTTCCCGGGTTCTTCCTCCACCATTTATACTGACCGCCATGTATAGCCTATCTTGTGCTGAAAAATGGCGTTAAACCCTACAAGAATAACAACAACAGTCCATTAATCCATATAATGGCTTTCTTCATTTTTGACAGATCTCTTGCACATGTACAGGCAAGGGAGAATTTTACTCTTTTACTCGCCAATGTATATTTTTTACTTGCCTGACAAGCAATCTGTATCTGGACAGTTTACTTGCCCATGTGAATTAACTTGCCTTGGGTAATGGGCAAATGAAACGCAAAAATGAAGGATTCCTCCTAGAAAAAACATCAAACTCTATTTTCCAAAAACTTATTCTTTATATAATTACAGAATATCATCAGTGGTAAATGGTTTCAAATACAAGTAGTTATGTGTGATGTTCAGTAAGAGGCCACACTAATACACGTATTGCTTACTCACATGATTTAGTATTCACACCCTGTAACACCAAACCCTTACTGATCTTCCATAAAAATACAAGACAGGAGAATGCTCGTCATTTGACAACACCATATCATATGGTAGCGGTGTCTTTCAACTTCAGCGTTAGACAGACTGCCTATGATTTACAAGAATACTTTCTCACTGAACCAATCACGATTGTTGTTGCATACTATATTAATTTATAGAGTTGGTCAGTAAAAATGCCACATTAAAATTCTACCATACCTTCAGACACTGGACTAAGTTCATTGAATTGGATTGACGATAATATTCACATAATGATGTAAAAGTTAGATAAACATGAAATATTGATAAGTGTATGATCATGGGGTATCCCAACTCATGGAAAGCTGACGTGCAACAAGACACCCTAAAAATGGAAATTGTTTGATTATGATTTATTGATGGACTTGACTGTTAAGTAAGTCACTCAGGGTACCTGCATCAAAGTGCTCAAATGATATCCACATAATCCGTAGTTGAGATTAAGAGTGTGTGTGTGTTTTGGACTTTTAATGTAGCTTTAACAATTTTTCAGTCATATCTCTACGATGTCTGCAGTGTGACAGTTTACAGCCGTGTCTAGTACTGGGGCATCATGCCGCAGACATGTAGCATCATGTCCCACCCAGTCACATTATCCTGACACCAGGCCGACCAGTCCTAACACTAACCTCTTAATGCTGAGTGCCAAACAAGACAGCTGCTAGTGTCATTTTTATAAGTCTTTGGTATGACTCAAATGGGCTTTGAACCTGCGACCTCCTGCATCTGAGTCAGACGCTCTAACCACTAGGACATTGGAGAGGTCAATATCATTAAGAGACCACACTAATTCAATGGTGCAGGTTACACATTGTCTTATTAAGTAATCTCCCTCCATGCTAGCAAACCTTGAAAGTCCATCCTTCAAGCAACAAGACTCATGAATGTTTGTCTTTTATCAGATCAGAACAGAGTATAGTCTCTATAAATAACTCAACTGCAAAACGAATTTATTACTACAGACATTATGATGCAAACTGTAGAGGATGAGTAATGTGATTCTATTCAGTATGAAATACAATATGCATTTTATGTAATGAATAATAAATACCATTAGATTTACATCAAATGTAAACATCGAATTATCATTAATTTTATTAGTCTTGGAAAGCAATTTAAGCATTAATTAATTACTTATGCATAATTAATTATTTCTTAACTTTTATGTTATGCAAACTAAAAACTTTAGACAAAGCATTCTAGATTGTCAATTTAAATAAATAATAGGCTTGAATCAACACAACTACATATGGTAGTGTTTTCTTATATCTTCGGTTTGACACACAGATTACCCATGATGCACTTTTTCAGTAAACCAATGATGATTATTGTTGGACATTATTCTGACAATGGCTACTGTGTAAATCAGACTTCCACATTACCTGACTATTTAGACACAAGACAAAATTTAATCGTAACTGATTAATTCTTAAAATTAACTCTTGTAATAGTGTAAACCTAGATAAACATAAAATATAGATACATTTCTGATTAGGGATATCTTTTATTTGCTGATATCAAATATTTTAAATAAGCTGGTAGTAGTCTTGTGTGACATTGTCTATAGGATGGATAATGTGTACTGTGTACAACTATGAGAAACTTTTGTTGTTCCTGTTTATTATGAGTTCAGAGAAGATCTCAAATAAATAACTGTGTAGACTTGTAATTATTTACAGGCAATCAATAACCTTCATTCTTGTAATTACAGTATTTAATATTTCACCTGATGGTTCCGCATGTCATATAATGACCATGAAAGAGTGTCTGTTCCTAGCAATGAAACTGGGAACAATCATGACAGAAAAACTTGGTTATTGTGACAGAATTGCAACAAGTTCAGACTGACCGACAAGTCATGAATTTCACAGATTCTGAAGCTGATGTAGCTAGTAAGCAGGCATTATGAAGAATGTGAGTCAGCAAGGTTTTAGAAAGTGTTTCAAAGCATGATTATTTTAAATACATCAAAACAAAAGGCAACTTCTGTCTCTGACAATCATCAAACTCATCAAGACAAGTCAAAATTTGATCAAAGGTCCTCTCTACTAAGATGATGCAATGCACTGGAAATAGAATAGCCATCCTCGACTGTAATCAAAGATAAAGTGTTGGTTTCAAATTTAAAGAAGCATGCTAATGATTTACAGAACTGAGGGCTTTTATGGAGTGATGTTTCTCTACTGAGAGCATGCTTCATTTCCCCCTCATAGGCTTTCTGAGTGGTGGGCCTTCTTGCTTGAGTAATGGTAATTCTGTCCACCATCTGTACACCAAAATCTTTTTTTCTAAGGGTTTGTTTGATACTGATCCAAATGTGCAGATTCAGTATTTCTGGCTTGGGGTGAAAGCCCTGCATGTTTGGATACTTTAGCAGATGTGAAGATCATGGATCATCTCATCAATGTGTCCTCTTGTATGAGAGAAGTGACCAGGATCAGACTTATTATCTGGATGACCTTGAGAATCAGAGGGGTTGGGAAAAGGCTATGCATTAGTACTCTTTCATTTCAGTGAAATGGCATCCACTACCCAGAATTTTTTATCTAGGACTGGAGAGATGAAAATTGGATGCTGGGTATTTCACCTACCGATAGTCACAAAGAAGTCTGAAAGTGGTAAACCGCATCAAGAGCAGTTCAAATGAAGATGGACGATTGGATGAACCATTCTTTGTGAATCAGCTGATTCCATCTGCTAGAAACGTTGAGTCAGCCAACGATGTGGCAAACATGAATTTGGATTCTGTCATTGAAACAATTGAAAAGTCCTAAGAAGAAGGCACATATCTGAGGATTTGTCTCCCCTTGATTTCAAAGACAATTGATGGCAACTACTGGTCAGGTGTTGAAACAATCAATATGTTGTTTGCAGTGAGATTCCCATGCCAGCATTTGAAGGCATTTACTATGGATATCATGTACAGAAGACCGATGTGCATGGACGACTCCTTAAGTTAGCAAATCAAGATGAAAAGAAGCTTCCCTATTACTTTCAAAGAAATAATGTCATCAGTATTCTACCTATCAGACAATAAAAGACAAAGTTTTGACGTTGATGGATGTTTCATGAAATAAATAAAAAAGAAATATTGTTTTATTGTGAATCAAAATTAAAGCATATTTATATTTAGTATTTGTTCAAAGTATGGCAATTTAAATATGTGGAAATACTAAATGGCTAATTATGGCCAGAATGGCAAGTGACCAGAGTTATGGCAAGTGATATTTTTTCATAAAGTCACTTGCACTTAGATTGTGTCTGAAAGCATGCGTAAAAGACTAACGCTACCCTAGCCAAAAGGAATATTAACTAGTTGAAGACAAAACCATTTGTTCCATTTAAATGCTCTGACATTCTTCAGCTAAAGCATGATTTCAGATTATCTTCTGCGGAAGTATTCTGGAAGTCAGACTGGTTCCATTTCCATTCAGGACCAACTGGATACCATAAGAATTCTTCTGGTAAAACAACAATGTCAATATGACTAACCATCCAGGCTTAGTAGTGATGAAATTTTCAGGATGGCCACCGTAATGGACATCTTGGATTTCCAAGCAGTACCACATTCCTTGAGGAGCAACTAGACCATGGGATGAATGTGTGTGTAAAGTTTCATGATAATCCTCCAAGTAGTTAAGAAGAAGTAATGATAACAATCTTGTGTTAGTAGAGAGACCAATGAAAGACAACAACCAGCCCATAGCCTCTTGTGGTCTACAAACAATATAAATAAAACATGTACTAAAGAAGTACATGCAATTCCAGTGTTTCAGCACAACTCACATCACAAAAATACCTACAAATTTAATATATATATATATATATAAGCACAGAAAAATCTTTATTAAGCATGGATGACTGTGTATAGATTGTTACACTGCATCCTTGAGTGAACAAGTACTGAAAAATTGTCTCAAACTAAAGCCTACATCCCTAGATAATGTCTGACAATACTGATTATGATAAATGTAAAAGAAAGTAGTAGAATTATATATTTAAAAAACACATATCATTATACTCCCCTGTTCTGACCTCCATGCTAATGTTGGAGTCTATCTGGTATGTCCCCAACGTAAGAACACTCCCATGGCATAGACAAATGCCTGTTAGACGTGTGCACTTGTTTTCATGCTCAATACATATGTACATGGTTATATCTGTGTTGCTCTTTGATTCTGTCAAAGGGACATTTTTCGTACCTCTGTCACCTTTTAATAATGAAGATATTGGGGTTTGTTAAATATAGTGGACATGGGAAGTTTGGGGTAGGAAAATGTACCCTGTGGATGCTCGTGGTGCAATACTGTTATATACAGTGGGGATCTCAGCAGTTTTCAAGCTATTATCCAGTTAATTAGTCATTTGGTTGAGGAAAAAACAGATTTGGATGGACCCTGTGGCAAATGTCAGTTGCATGATTAAATCTTCCTTTTCATGCCAAGGTGCCAGCCTTGTAATCCAGTGGTTGTGTGTTAGGCAAAGCCCAGATCAGGTCATTCTGTGTGTCCAGGGAAAAGACTCTCAGCTACAATTTCCTCAGCAAGACATAGCCAATAAAGAGCTTATTAAAATCAACAAACCAACAGCCAACCTTTCCTGTCCAGTAAACGTATATCTAGCTACAGCATAGGAATCTCAATATTTTCCAAGTTATGACTATGGGTCAAAAGCATGCATAAATGTGGGGTTCTGAATAGTTTTAATGTTATTACCCAGGGGATAAGAAGGAAAAGACCACATCACATGACCCAAAGGTCCAGTCCGACATATGACAACACTTGGTACATTGATTATACATGCCTTTCTTTAGATATGCAGTACAAACAGTTCTACACCAGGGAAGAGATGCCAACTCTACAAGTGTTGGCAATCAAGACCCAAAGCATTATCACTGATACGAGCTTCACGTGTCTAATTTGAAGCAGTAGGAGCTGAAGGACAATTTACATGTATGGATGTTGCTCTTTCAAAGACTTTGTAAATATCATCCATGCTAGGGAACCATTGTGTTGTAAATCGAGAATTATGGGTTAGGTACCATTCCTGGTTAGCTGTGCTTTTGGAAAAAGTACTTGGCTAAACTTTTCTGTAGTTGCATGTATAAACTTGTCTTTTCATATGCAGTAAGTGTGTGTTGTGATAGGGTTGGAATCTCTATACATGTAGTTTCCATGTTATTCCCCGGGGGGGTGGGGGGGTGTGATTTGGATTTTTAACGTAGCTTTAACAATTTTTCAGTCATATCGCTACGATGTCTGCAGTGTGGCAGTTTATAGTGATGTCTAGCACTGGGGCATCATGCCGCAGACATGTAGCACGATGTCCCACCCAGTCACATTATCCTGACACCAGGCCGACCAGTCCTAACACTAACCTCTTAATGCTGAGCGCCAAGCGAGGCAGCTGTTAGTACCATTTTTGTAAGTCTTTGCTATGACTCGGCCGTGGATCGAACCCACGACCTCCCGCATCCAAGGCGGACGCTCTAACCACTAGGCCACCGGAGCGGTTATTCCCCAGGGGATAAGAAGGGAAAGACGGTGGCACATGAGTCATTTGTCCTAGCTTGACATGTGTTGACACTTTGGCAATTGATCATACAGACCAAATATCAGGCATATAACAAACAAATTTAAAGTGATTTTAAAAAAATTATACAACATCCATACCCCCCCCCCTCCATGGCTTTATGCAAACAGAAGGATCAAAATTCCATGAAGTGCTGGCAGAATAAACACCAAACCCAACTGTAGTGACACATGCTTCATGTGTCTAGTTTGTAGGAGCAGGAGGAGGTGCAGATAATGTTACATGTACTCATGGATGGACTGATACTATTACAATATCTTCAAGCTTCTTTGAAAGGGTGTGATAAAAAAAATTGTACATTATGTAATTTTCATAAATAAATTGCTGTGAGGAAGATGGAGCAAGTTCTTGGGCATTTCCCCATAAATCTTGAATAACATTAACATTTTAGAGCAAAACTTTACATCCTACCAAATGTAAATCTAATTTTGTTCAATGCTTAAAGGTATTATAAATATTTCAAAATTATGTCTTTCAAAAACTTTGAAAATCTAACAAATGACTTGCTTTTTTCTCTTTAACACTTTTTCTTAGCTTCTGGGATAGCATTGCAATATTAGCCTCTTTCTCTGCCACACATTTCTGCAAGTTGAAGAAACCACCGTGAATATTTGCATGATAAAATTCAGACTTTAATACAACAGTTTATTATACTCTATTGACCTTTCAACAAATAGTCAATTTAGTACACATGCAGGCCTTCTAACGTCTTGAAAGGATTATTTGCCATTTACAAGCAAGGGAGATTTTTTACTCTGTAACTTGCCAGTTTATATTTACTGTGGGTAATATCAGATTTCAGCTTTCCTTGAGAAGTGATCTGCAGCTGGACATTTCCTTGCCCATGTAAAATTAACTTGCCCTGGGGAGTGGGAATTTGAAGGCCTTAAATGCAGACATGGAGGATTCCAACTTGAAGCTCATCTACGTTTTGCCTTATTTTCCTATTTTTTTTAATTACAATTACAGAATATTATCAGCGGTAAATGGTTTCAAAGACAAGTAGGTATATGAGATGTCAAGTGAAATGATGCACAGATGCAATAGTCCCTTACCGTAAATCCCCTCAGAGCAACACCGCCTCTTGTATAATACTGTGGGTTTGGGCTATTACCTAAAAATTAGCTTTTCTAAACTTCTTTCTCTTGTTGGTAACCTTCTGGTTGAACATTTCAATATGAGCCCCATTCTCTGTCACATATTTCTGCACATTGCAAAAACAATATAATGGCTCCATTCAGCAGTGTTATAATGTGGGAGCCATCTGGACCTGTCATATAATTCAGTACCATAATGGCTCTTATGAGCATGTTTTACTGTTGAAGTACTTTAGATCTGTCATATATTACAGTACTATATTGGCTTAATACAGCTGTGAAACATGGACCCTAACAGTAGAACTAGAGAGAAGAATCCATGCCTTAGAGGATCCTGGAAATCTCATACTACGTCTCTGGACCTTATGAGGATCTGCTCACCACCATAAAGAAACGCAAATAAAGATGGTATGGTCACGTCTCATGCTCAACTGGCCTGTCAAATACAATCCTGCAGGGCACACCAAGAGGAAAGAGAAACAGAGGCAGACAGAAGAAGAGACGTGAAGCTTAAATCCAAGAGTGGACAAGCATGGACTGTGCAAAGTCCCAAAGAGCAGTGGACAACAGGGAAAAATGGAGAGAGATTGTCGCAACGTCATCAGTGGAACCCCTACGACCAGCCAGGTTATGGGAGAAATGAATGAAAAAATGAATGAGTAGAAAAATCAGTGGCCTGACACAACTAACAACTATTGCCAGGCAACCATTTTTCTCACAGTGAAAACCTAGTCATGCAACCGAAAATATTATCAAAAAATACGATATTGTTCAGAATTAGAAAGACAAATTATGTATTTTTCATCTACAAACAGTTCATTATGAGTAAAATTTGCCCCTGTACCAGAAAAAATGAGACTATCAGTATTTATGTACCAACAACTGCAAAATGTCTTGAAAATCAATCGGTCAGAGACAGACCTATTCGTTTCATTCAATTGTAGTCCCATATCCCTGAAAACTTTGATCAATGTTGACAGCACATCGCAGCACAAGGAGAGTTGGTTTATATCTTTGATGTATTTGTGTGGTGTAATGGTAGATACCGTAAAACTCAGCATGTTATATCGAAAAGACCAGAGTTCATGACTTAAAAGATTTTATAAATAATAAAGGTGAGATAGAACATGCCTTTCAATATCGCATAGTGACTTTACATCAACACAGTGTTCTTCACAACACTATCAACTTCTGATAATATAGAGCAGATTTGTTGGTCTAGATGCCACAAGACAACAATATAATACACCATATTATGGTGCAATTAATTATATTATTTAATTCCTATGCATAAAAACAGCTAATTTATTAGACTGACTGTAACACATTCTGACATAGTAGCATGATCTCTCAATCGAAAATTAATTTTGGTGCTCGTGTACTTGAGCAGTGTGGTGGGAGACAGCAGTGGCTTTATAAAGAATTACTACATATAATTATAAGGTATTTAAATTCATTCAATGACAATCATGTAATAAATCTACTTAAAATTTCAGATAGCAATTTGATTTAGGTTTGGAATGTTATAGTGTTAAAGTTAATATCAGTTATCTGAAAAAGAATTGATGATTCTCGATTGGATTTTTGAATATATGGTCAAAATTCTTTTCTACTTAGATGTTCATTACTTTGCAGCTCTGATAGCTATCTGCCACTGCACTGTCTGCACTCATATTTATAGACTCCTATTCACATCACATGATCTTAGCTAGTCAATCAATGTTTGTCCTTCTCAGGGCTAGACAAAGGAAAACCCCAAGTCAACTGTTCAAACTGCATGGGAAAATGCCTCTGAACACAAAATTTGGACAGAATTAAGTTGTCCCCTCAATGTCTGTTGTGTGTGTTTTGACTCTTAATATTATCTGTACATTTGTACCTATAATTCAGTAGAACGGAACAAAACAGACAAGTAAATTTCGAAGTGAATCGAGTGAGAGATTACTCATGATACAGTGAGTTGTAATATGGTTCGAAATATTCCCTACCAAATGCATGCTAATTTGCACAATAAAGCAAAATAACAAGTTCTACATAGCCAAGAACTTACAATAATGAACGGTAACATTAGTTCCAATGTATTTTTTCAAACAAAAGTCCAACAAAAAATTTGATTTTTCGGCTGGGCACATTGATTCCATCACTATCCAGTGACTCGCTGTTTTGGTAACAAAACTTCACTGGGTGTCTGAAGTCATTAATATCTGGCTTTGATATTCTGTGTTTCAGAAAGGTAAGATAATTCATTTCCTAAACTATTCATGAGAAATTCCAGCACTACACACACATGGTCCAACTTGGAAATGAATATAGCACAATAACTGCTAACATGCAAACCTCTTTCCACTCAGTGTTGGTCTCCCAGGACTTCTTGAGATGCTTCCAATTGACCGTGACAAATTCATTGATACTCATGACAACCAACATGACATTACAAGGACTGGTAAAAAGTTTTATACTCATACTTGGTACTCATGACAAGCAACATGACATTACAAGGACTGGTAAAAAGTTTTATACTCATACTTGGTACTCATGACAACCAACATGACATTACAAGGACTGGTAAAAAGTTTTATACTCATACTTGGTACTCATGACAACCAACACAACATTACAAGAACTGGTAAAAAGTTTTATACTCATACTTGGTACTCATGACAACCAACATGACATTACGAGGACTGGTAAAACGTTTTATACTCATACTTGGTATTCATGACAACCAACATGACATTACAAGGACTGGTAAAAAGTTTTATATTCATACTTGGTATAAAACGCATAGTACACATTCATAAGAGGATGCAGACGGCAACTTAATCGATGGTGGGTGGGTGGTGGCACGCGTTCAGGAATGGAAGAAACGCTTCACATATGGTAGACGTTTTCGGTGACAGATAAAATGAGGAGAAAAAAAAAATGATACAGTCTCGTAGGTCAAACATCACCTCACACCCCAAACATTTAACATCAAATAATCATGAGAACATTGCATGGACAATGGTTGTGCATGCAAAACTCCATTCGTAATATCTTTATGATATTACGATATAGTGAACCGCAAATTGTTTTTCTAAATTTTGTTTCAATTTTTCTTTATCATCATCATTATTATTATTATTATTATTATTGGAAAGGGAATGTAGTTCTTAATAGTGCCTAGTATTCTGGTTTGTCAAGTTAGGTCAGATTAATACATAGTGCCTAGTATTCTGTTTTGTTGAGTTAGGTATTACAATATATATGGTATAATTCTGCCTCCCTAATCTATTGAAACAGACGACTTACAGTTACGCCTTGAATTCCCACGGTTATCAAATAACTGAAACACAGCATCGAATTGCTGCTGCAACTTAACATGTGAGGGAGTATAGAGACCAGTTTCATCACCTGTAGTTACTGTCAAAACTATGCCTGAAAATATCAAAGACATAGGCCGACTGCATCTCTGTGTGACTAATTAATAGTGCGCACAACAACAAAAAAGTTAAAGCACCTCTCTTTCGGCCTAACACATGTTCATACAAGATTTTATTTCGCCTTGTTCAAAACAAACAACTACATTTTTGTTTGCTAAGGGACCAGTTTGGTTTGGACTTTGCCACTTTGTATCATGTCCTTTACAATTTATAAATTACAATTCATGTAATGGACTGTCTATTCCGAGAGTACAACAGTTACAATGACCTACCTCAAGGGATCGTAATTTGTAGTCCCATTCTACTGATATGTCTTTAATTCTCTTGCGAAGTCGCAGAATTTCAGAATCCTTCTCTTTCAGCTGCTCTGTCATCTCTAACTGCAGATCTCTGTTTCTCACTTTCTCTTCAATATTCAACTTCTTGTTTTTATCTTTCTTCTCAACATGCAAATTCATCTCATGTTCCAAAACATCCATGTGTTTCTCTATTTTATCATCACTTGTACTGCCCATAGCACTGAAGTGGAATGCCTGGCTGTAACAAATGGATGTTGAGTAGAATATCAATTATTGCAATAAATACACCATAAAACACTTTAATACAGACACTTAACTCAGATGGTAGTGTTCTCTTTGGAAATCAGAGAAAACCTTTTATGATGAAACAATTTCTTTCAAAACTTCCTTAAATTTCAGACTTTTAACTTAATCTTTGATTGATCTCTGGCTAAAGGAAATGTCCGAATTAATCAATACTTTGTGTTTAAAAAATCACCTATACTATTTCTATGGCAATATACTGTTAATTAAATCATTTTACTTTTGAGTCCATCAAAATTATTTAGCTGCAGTAAAATGTAAGATGGACAGAAAACTTAAACACTCACATTCCCGATCCATCGTGATGGTGGATGCAACTGGACTTGTATGGCAAACAGACTTGCCTGAAGTCTTTAAATTTGAACTTCTTCTGATTTATCCCCCTGCACTTTTGATTTATCCCCCAGCACTTTTGATTTTGCTGAAATAAAATATACAGAATATGTACATAGACTTTCTAATGTAATGACTGTACAAATGATCAGTCAACTGAAATAGATTCAATGAAGTTTACTTATTTTATTTACTATTAAAGACCATGAATATAGTAATAAACAATTTTAGTAAGAATGTATATATTTTCAAAGGGTGATATTTTGTTATTTTTAAAAAAGACATTTGTGAAAGGGATCCTATTGTTTCCAGAATGATCACCCTTCAATGTTTCTGCATGTATCGGCTGCCTTGCTGTGCATCTGGGAAAGGTGTTTAGTTCCAATTTACTCCCAAAAATGTGTTAAAAATGTTTTTATATGTAGCAAGCTTGAAATACACAAAATGCAGTTCCTTGAGGATATTAGTGAGCCCATAGCAACATGTCTACAGTAAATCTGATGATGTAAATTACTGACTTTTTAGAGTTCAAAACACGAAAACCTTTTCTACTCATTCAGAATAAAAATTCTAGTAATCTACAATATAAAGGTGAATTTTTTCCTTATTTGTAAAAGTTTAGGCAGGTAACATTTTATTCACCGAGCAAAATCTTCTAATAGTACTGGAATGACAGTATATTTTCCCACTGGTGTTTTCCTGCCTACTGAAACCCAATAAGATAAGAAGTGCTGTTGTCATCGATTTACATGTTATAATAATTAGAAGAAAATGAACCCCTCATCCAAGCATTCATGAAGGATGAGGGGCATTACTGGAGTAAAGCCAGAGGCTGAGCATGTATACAGAGCATGTTACTCTGTCATTGACGGAAACGGGCACTCTTTAAAGAAAAGGAAACTTTTATCAGTCACATGAAGTACCCTATATAAACAAGCCACCCGCACGAGGTATCTCATAGTTTAAAGTGAAGTGTTTTGTTGTCTATATAATACAGGGAGGGAAAACCCCAACTTGCAACAAAGAATGGGTGGGTGTATACATGCTCAACCTCCGGCTTTACTCCAATAATGCCCCTCATCCTTCACAAATGCTTGGATGAGGGGTTCATTATTTTTCGTAAAGCCTTCAGGCTCACATGTATACATAGCATCTTTAAAGATTGACAGCAAAACATCTGCTAAAAACATGAACAGGAAAAAGGTAACACATGTTAGCCTGTAAACCATAATCAAATGAAAAATATTATTTATATGTTATTAACAACTGCTTCAGCGAAACCCTTGCTATTAGCCTGGATATCTCTTAGGTAAAATTTGTGAAAAGTCTTTACTGATGTCCAGTCTGCTGTTTTCAATATATTGTGTAAGGAATAGCCATGTCTGAAAGCAGCTGATGCTGCAGCATTTCTGTAAGAATGAGCTTTGAATTTAGATGTATCAATTCCTGATTGTTCTAAAACTATTTTTAACCATCTTGCAATAGTACTAGATGTCACAGCTCTGTAGGAACAATAAGATACCAGAACTTGAGTGGATTTCCGAATATTGTTAGTCCTGTCAAGATAATGCAATAAAGTATGCATGGCACAAAACTTTTCATCCTTATAATGTAGTAGTTCCAACTGGAAATTCTTACCTTGTCTTGAAGTTTTCAACAAATCTGAAGAAAAAAAACTGAATACTACTTTATCTGCCATACTAGTCATGTTATGTAAATTCAAAGATTTTAGAGTTTGTGCTCTTGGAGATGTAGATAAAGCGATACGAGCAACCAGCTTCATTGTTAATAATCTTAAAGATATAGTTTCCAAAGGAAAAAGAGTACACAAGTATTTTAAGACTAGGTTTACATCCCAAGTGTCAACATATCTTGGTTTTGGTGGACTTTTGTTAAACAATCTCTCCAAGTATCTACTAATCAACAGAGGGTTGAGTCACCACTCATTATCAAACATTCTCAGAGTAGTAAATAACATAGCCTTGTGAGTATTTACGACACTTTAAGACTTACCTTCAGTTACCAAAGAATCTAATTATGAAATAGCTGTTACCTCAGAGACCCAAAGTGGATTAATCTCCCTGATCTGACACCAAAAATACCATTTTTTCCATGCCAAATTATATTGTTTAGATGTTCCTGGTCTCCATGAATTGATAATGATGTCCACAGCTGTCGTTGGAAGTCCTTGGTTTTGGAGCAGTCTCCTGATACAGTCACTGCGACTAAAGATAGGGTCTTCCCTAGGGGATGTTTGACCACTGTGTGGAAGAGTCTGTCAGTATATTTTTGTGCCTTGGAAGTCTAATTGGAAGAGAAATTAAACAAGACAAGAGTAAAGGAAACCAGGATTGTGATGTCCAATGTGGAACGATTAAGAGTGCTTTACTAACATTATCAGCAATAATTTTATCCAATATTTTCCCAACAAGATTAAAAGGGGGAAAAATGTATGGCATTAAATCATGCCAGGAGAAAGAAAAAGCATCAATTTTAAGAGCACCTGGTTCTGGAAACTTCTTTAACTGACAGTTTAATCTAGATGTAAAAAGATCTATGTCTGGAACAAAAGTCTGTGCACACAATCTTTGAAAAATTTCTTTCTTTAGCATCCATTCAGTAGAGTCAGAAAAATTCCTGGACAGATAATCTGCCTGTATATTATATTTGCCAGCAATATGGACTGCAGATACAAATATTTCCCTTTCCAAGCAGTCCAGTTCCAAATCTGTCTGGCTAGCTGATCCAAAATGAATTGATGCCATTCCACCCCTATTATTAATATACGAGATAGCACATATACTGTCAGACTGAATCTCGATATGGACATTTCTGTGATCTGAATGAAAAACTTGTAAGGCATAAGAAATTGCTAATAACTCTTAAGTAATTGATGGAAAAAGTGGTCTCACTCTTTTTCCATCTACCAGAGATTGATCTATTTGAATCAAGTTCATGAGCTCCCCACCCTGAGAGTGATGCATCAGTTTGAATAGTAAAAGCAATCTTGTCTTGTCTGATAAATTTCCCATTCTTGTCTGCAACATTATGATACCACCATTTAAGTTCCTGAATACTATGTGGAGACAACTGAATTGTACTATCAAAATTTTTGTTTTCACGAAGGCCTTTCAGTTTATCATGTTCCAAATACCTGTAGTGCATTGGGGCTTCCAGGATTGCATAAAATGCATTAATAAGCATACCAATAAATGATGCCAACTCTCGTACTCTAACATACTTTTTATCAAGAAGCGTCTTGGCAAAAACATGGATCTTTTCCACTTTCTCCTCAGTAAGAAAAACCTTAAACTGTACAGAGTCTAACACAAAACCAAAAAAGGTAATTCGCTGAGATGGAATAAGCACGGATTTTTTTAAATTGATAGTGAAACCAAGAGATTGTAATGTCTCAATCATAGTCCATGTGTTTTGCAAGCAAATGTGACTATCACCATCCAAATTCAATGAGTCGTCAATATAATAGGAACACCTAATGCACTGCTGCCTAAACCATGCATGAATGGGTTTTAGGATCTTAGTGAAAAACTCTTGGAGCAGAAGAAAGCCCAAAAGGTAAACATACAAACTGAAAAAGTTGACCGTTCCAAATAAACTTTAGAAACTTCTGATAATCTGTATGTATTGGAATACTAAAATAAGCATCCTTTAGATCAACAGAAGTAAAGAAATCGTTTTTCTGGATGAGATCTAAAACAATCTGAAATGTTTCTTGCTTAAAATGTTCATAATGGACAAATTTATTCAACTGTTTCAAGTTGATAACTGGCTGAAATTTTCCATTAGGTTTGGGAACAATAAAAATGTTCAAAAGAAATTGATTATTCTCACATGTGGATGGAACTATAGCCCCTTTGTGTAGAAGTTCAGTGATTTCATTGGATATAATGGTACTCTTCTCATCTGAAAAGGGAATTTCTTTAGGAAAAAAGTCTTGGAAAGGCTTGGAATCAAACTCTATTATGTACCCCGAAACTGTTTGTAAAATCCATGGATCACAAGTAAACTTATTCCATATAGCAATACAGTGCTTAAGTTTTTCCACAGAACTTACCTCTACAGATTTTAATTTGTTGGCTCGTTTGGGAGACTAGTATAGGCAGGTCTCTTTCCTCTATTGGAATTTTGGTATTGATACCTGTATGTATTTTGAGTACTATAAGGTTGGGATCAAAATCTTGCCCTCTGATTGAAATCTGGACCTCTTATGGGTCCACCACCTCCAGCACCACGGCCTCTATTGAAATCTCTGACTGAATCTGAGCAAAATTTTCTTTGGCAAGCGCAAACCCAGTGTCACATTTTTTAGCTTCTTTGGCCACATCATCTCCAAAAAGCATCAACGTTATTGGGGTATGCATATTACAAAGATTGGAATATTTCCTTTTCAAATGTGGTAGAATCATACCTCCTTCTGAGGGAGACATGATACTGCACCTGACCCATAAGGGTAATAGCATCTGAAATTAGGGTCTTTGCTTTTTCATTAGTGGCAATCTGAGACTTTATTAATTCTGCTAACTGGACAACTGGCATAATGCCTGCAGCAACAAGATTTTGTATATCCCTAAAGGCTTTGTCATAAGAGTGAACTAGTTTGCTAAGGTCATTCCAAATTTCTTGATTGACAAGTGGGGGACTCAACTTATCAGTTTTCTGGGATCTTGTACTTCTGTACAATTTCATCTGTTGCACATAAGGAAGTGCATGCAGTATTAATCAGCTCTGCTAAGGATTTAGGTACACCACTCCCTCGATAACTCGCGCACAATGAGGTCCAAAAACATCGACCGTGTTATAAGCAAGGGCGCGAGTTATCGACGGACCTATAAGAAACAATAAAACTAACAAAGGGATAGACGTAGAGGCAAAAGGGGGGGGGGATTGGCATGTTACAGTGTTGAATGCTCAGTTAATATTCATGCTAAGATTACTGTGAATAAATCTCTTCATAGCGGTGTACTTTGTTTACTTTTTTCCTCACAGAGTAACATCAATTTCAGGATAACTTACAGTATATTGAGGAGATCATCAAAACATTATTCCACATGGTTTCCATTCGCTTAACACATGTACGACTTCACACATTGTGTACTACATCACTAATTTTTGTGTTGAACTGGATACATTCTAATTTTATTGTTTGATCCAAAGTAGACTTTTTTATACAAAAGATCGACACTCATTTAGAAAAAAACAATGTCGATCAAACGATAGGTAGATTTGATTGTGGTAGAAGTAAAATGAAAAAAAAAATAAATTCACAAGGGTTAACCATTACCAACATGAATTTAATGGGTCTATAAATTTAAAACAACGTAAATTAGAACACGATAAAACTTGCAGTTTGTGAAACGTTTGACAAATATCACTTCACATTTTGAAAAAATCTTAATTTTTTTGTGTTACTCTTTGATTTCTCTGCCACCTCTGTGTATTGTTCATGGATGATTATCTCTCTGAGCTGGTATGGATAATTACATGCGGCTTCCTGATTCACTGAGTGTATCTCTCCCGACAATGAATTTTGTTTAATTCCATTCGGCACTGGAATCTCCAAAGCCATCCATGGCTTGCCCTAAAATGAGATTAATTCTCCATACTTTTTGCCATTTTTTCTGCTTGGGCCTTGAAAATTGTTCCAGAGATGGGAACACCTTGTTCACGTTGCTGTGTGAACCATGCGTACACAGCATCATCTAATTCAGTATCGTTTGCAGTCCGTGCTCGTTTTTGTTTGATCCCATCATATGAATCAACATCATGTAAGTAATCCCGAAGTTTCTGCTCATCCTTAAGCCAACCTCTAAACGTCGACTCAGTAATTTTTAGCTCACTGCAAACGTTGGATCTCACTTCGCCATTATGAACCATATCTATGATGCACAGCTTTTCAGTCACTGAGTACATCTTTCCTTTATTGGTGTGGTTCCTCTCAGATTAACATCATATGAGGAACCCCCTATTGCTGAAATCTGAAAGGTTTTTATGTGTTTTTGTTTCCACCTTTCGCTTACTTTCTTTGCTCTCCATGGTCACATTTACAAATGATTAGGATACATTACTGATATTATATACTTTAATGATGTTAAGTACATAAAAATGTGAAACCATTTTCGATTGGTCAAATAAAATGAATTTTGAGAACGGTAATGACCACAAGAACTTATGCTCCTATTGGCATGCATTTGAATTTTTTTTTATTGTACTTTCCTTGCTTGATTTGATACAAAAGACATATTCAAACTGATAAAACAACACAGGTCTCTTTTAATTGATTTTTTAATGCAACAAACACTTCCCCAAGTTGTTGATCAAAACAAAGCCGGCATGTAATTAGGTTCTCACAGAAGTACTCACGGGTTTCGATGTGACGGTCAATTGACTCTTTTCATGTTTTCATAGAAGAGAATATGTTGCGATTATAGTGTTTACATTGAAGCGAAATTAAAGGATTAGAACATGAATTTCACATAGTAAGACATTTAATTGGTGTTTATTTCATTCTCTGTTGCCACCTGTTAGCATCCACCAGAATTTTTCGTTGATTGCTGTTTCACCAGACTGTTTATTTAGTGTAATTGACAACTATTTCTCTAAAAAAATACTAACATAATATGTGATATCTTATTAGAACTTGCAAATTTCACAATATGGATTCTATCTTTACTGGCAATAATCACCATTTTCGATGATAAAAGGAGCTATGTATCAAGGTTCAATTTACCAATTTACCAAATTCTTATCGCGATTTTTTTTTCATGTTCAGCACATTTTAAAATATATTTTATTTGGAAAAAAAATCGGAAGCCATGCCGGACACCGCGTTATAAGCGGGTTCGCGAGTTATCTGGGCGCGAGTTATCGAGGGAGTGGTGTATTGGCTCTCCTTTTTGGGGAGTTTTTAGTTTGGGTAACTGCCACACATCATCAGCATTACTAGTAGAAATACAGTTGTAATCAGGCTGCAAAGCATCAAACAATGCCCCATTTATTTTTCCATTCAACAAAATTTGCTGAGTGGTCTACTTGCATCGCCTTCCTCTGGGGTAACCTCAACATCGCTATATGGCCCTTCATTTTCAACTTCTACATGTAATTCAGGTAAGCGTTCACCAAAACGGTCATCAATTTCATTGTCATCTGCCACAACAGGCTGTATATCATTTAGACCCAATTTTTTCTTCAAAAGCTCAATGTCTGTTTTCGACAGGTTATTTATGTCTATGAGAATGGACGTCTTCGACTGTCCGACATTTTTTGTTTGTTTGTCCGCCATAACAGGCTTGCGTTTTGCCACTTTCGGAACTTTAGTCACAACAGATTTCAACTTTTTGTCTTTGTTTTTCTGTTTTTGTGGCTTCATAACTCTTCCCTCTTTTGAGGAACTTGCCTCGACTTCACAAAAGGCTGCAATATCCTCAGGCCCAAAACCCGAAAATTCCGGGTCGGCTTTGAGGTCGGTAATTGAGAGGACTTCGTCCTCTTCAGTAGCCATTACAAATAAACGAAAAGAAATTATAACAAATAACACGTATAGCTTGGAGTACGTCCTAAGTTGGCTACAACACCACCTAACTATGCACCTATTATTCAACTTACCGCTACCTACTGTTCCGCTGCAACGCCAGTGGCTTGTTTATATAGTGTACTTCAGATGATATGTCGTATGACTGATAAAAGTTTCCTTTTCTTTGAAGAGCGCCCGTTTCCGTCAATGACAGAGTAACATGCTATGAATACATATGAGGCTGAAGGCTTTACGAAAAATAATTGTAATTTGTATTCTTATCATTCAAAAGTTTCTCCTTTGGAGAATAAACAAAATCCATTGCAATCCTTCTGTTATCCCTCTTTTTCTCTGTCACTCTCATTATCCCAGAGCAGCAGTAGCGCTGAACAGACCACTTGGCTGAAACCTTATTTATAAAAAATAAAGGCTCCTACAGGGGGCTGAAAAAAAAGGTCAATAACATAAACCGAACCTCCTAACTTTTATTATTACCATATATAGTTTGAAAAAACGGATAATAAATCGTTTGGGTTAGCTCATTTCCGTTACTTTTTGTTGACGTATTTTTTTTTCTTCAGATTTTTATGCGATTCGTTTACTCGCGGGTCACTCAATTTTTGTCGTTCAGCTCTACTGCTGCTATGATTTTTATCCAAAAATTATATCAAGTCCGTTGCGATATCTTGACCTAGGATCGTGTAAATTTATCGTTACAAAACCAAATGGAGCAGCTTGTGCTTTTGAAAAGAAATTTTTAAATTTGTTCATGTCCATGTCGCCTGAATACCAAGTATAATAAATATTTTGCAGCGTATGATTATCTACGCCATTAAACACAACTAAAATGTTACAGTTGTCTCTGATTACTTTTGGAATTTGTGTATATCTCTGGGTAACATAAATCACGTCTGTATTTTTATGTCTACCTCGTGAAAATATTCTAGCTGGATTTGATTGTTTGTCCAGCATAACATCATCATACACTACTAAATTATTAATGAATCCACCCAGATCATCTACGGATGGCGCTTCATCAATATCAGTAATAAAGTCTATGACATTGTCTTCATGTAACGATTTTGCGTTTTCATTAAAATCTTTAAGTACTTCGTAACATCGCTGATCATCTGCAGATGGCGCTACTAAATACAATTTATCCCACTTCAACCATCTCATTATTAGATTAAGTAATAATTGCGTTTTTCCACTTCCGGACGGACCTATTATAATCATTCTGATAGAATTCGGAAGCGCTGGATGGTGTTTTACTGGTTCTTGTTTTCGTGTCGCAGAAAAGTCAATTATATCCATATAATAAATAATATGATTCTATATTGTGTTCGATGCAGAGCACCTACCGATACTACTGAATTAACGACAGTAACAACAAAAAATAAAAGACGTGCACTTACAGGCAAGTGTGTGAAACGTGGTACCAAGAAATATAAATTTGTCTCCATGACTAAGTCAGGAACAAAGACAGGTGGTGATATCGCTGCTTCGTTAGGAAAATTACCAGGAACTCCATGGGCTAAATACCCTGGTGAGAAACATTTACCCGGATATAATTATTGTGGTCCTGGAACTCGTCTTGATATCAGACTCGATAACCAAGATCAACCAAAACCAGGAGAGTATCCAGTAAATAAGATTGATCAAGCGTGTTACGTTCATGATGTCGCGTATAAAAGTAAAGATTTGCAACAACGACATCTCGCAGATGTGAAATTGATTCAAGTAGCTAGTTTTCTAGTAAAAACTGCTATGAAAGGTAAACTGGTGCTAGGGGCTGGCAATTAATTATATAACTATCATAATGGAATCTGTTTATTATTCCCCGAGAGGATTTTGGAGAGGTAAAGCAGCGATTAGTAAACTCGCCGAAGCAGCAAAAGTTTCACGTGATGTCGCTGCATCATGGTTAGCACGACAGGTAATATGGCAAATCTTCCTAAGTCCACCTAAAAGAATTCATTACGCGCATTTTGATGTTAGTGTCCCTAATGAAGTTCATCAAGCAGATATTTTGTTTTTACCACACGATACCATTAAAACACGTGGACGAAAATCACGCACGTACAAATACGCGTTAACTGTCGTTGATGTTACGAGTAGATATAAAGAAGTGGAGCCATTATCAACAAAGACAGCATCTGAAGTTGTATCTGCGTTTGAGCGCATTTATCAACGTGGTGGTCTACGATGGCCACGGTTATTACAGGTTGATCCCGGTAAAGAATTTCTTGGAGTAGTATCATCGTTGATGAAGAAACGTAACGTTAAAATCAGACGAGGACATACTGAAATTCATCGTGATCAGGCAATCGTTGAACGATTTAATAGAACACTTGCCAAGCGGTTATTCGGATATCAATATGCAAAGGAAATATCTACTGACCTCAAAGATAGATCTCGTGAATGGGTTGCAAGATTACCGAGTGTGATAGCTGCGTTGAATAATGAAATTACTCGTGCAACTTCCATGAAACCTTCTAATGCGATCAAAAAAAAAATATATACCAATACAACGACGGGAATCTTTCTCTCAACCAGTATTAGGTAATGTTACAGTTAGATATTTATATGAACCTGGCGAACTTGAAGGTGGTAAAAAAAGAGCAACCGATCCTATCTGGAGCGTGACTACACATAAAATTTCTAGCGTGGTTAGATCCACTGGTAGATCTCCAATATACAGACTAGATTCTACAGCTCCTCAACGTGGATTTATATGTGAACAATTGCAAATAATTCCTGCAGATACACAATTACCACCAAGCTCAATTTTGTAAACGTCCAGAGCCTCGACGTCGATTACACTCAAGACAGGTTAACATCACATTATCACGTGTATGACCGAGATCACTATTAATTCTGTCTACGGTAAATTGTCTTGGATTATTATTCGAATATTGCCATGACATATTACAGTTGCAACTTGCGCAATGATTATTCTGTTGTTGTTTTAGTTTTATAATAAATTCAGTATCAATATCAAAATCACGTTTATATTTTTTGTCACACTTTTTATAACTGACTAATTTTTTATTGATATCGATATTGTTAGTGATTTCTTCAGTTATTACGTAATCTACAATAACTCTACGCAGTTGCGATATTCTCCTGACTCGAGATACGGCGAGATAGACTAAATTTGACCATTTGATCCGATCATCTACAATCCAGATTTTAGTATCAGTTATAGTTAATCCCTGTGACGAGTGAATCGTTATAGCGTACCCTAACGTCCACGGCGATTTATTCATACTCAGCGCATTCTCAACGACATTAATATCGACTAAAATAATATCATTCAAGACAAGATTCTGTACCCTTGGTGGAACCAAGGCACCTGGAATTTCAACATCAATATTCTGTCGTCGAGTATCTGAGGGGCGATAACATAATGGTACAGGTAGATCTGAAAATTTTTCTTTATGTAACGTAAATAATTTATTCTGTAGTTCATCACGAACTATCTTTCTACTCGCGACTATTAAATCAGTGGGATTCCATAAAGTCCAAAATTCATTCATAGAAGTCTCTGGAATTACTCCTCGCATTATCTCACATTGTACTCAGTCTGGCTGAAGTCTGATTAATTTTTTAAATTCCTTCAGCGGTTCATCAATAGCTCTATGGTCATCATTTATTTCTTCATAATAATCTACGTTATTCTTCGGCCATTCATGTGGAGACTCTCCAACAAAGGGTGGTGGTTGACCATTATCGCCGCACATAATGACAGCAGTATTCTTTAGTAACAACCAATCAAGAAATGTTTTTAGTGTTTCTAACGACACCGTGCATATCTCGTCCCATATAATATATTTAGGTATATATTTCTCACCCATTCGTTCAGGAGTCCATGTGTCTCCACACCATCTAAAGAAACTGTGATAAGTACACGATTTTACTAATCGTTGCTTTATTTCTCTGGCAAGTTTGTGCGTCGGTGTTAAAACAATCATATCTGATGTATTATTTATAAATAAATTAATTACACGAGTTGTTTTACCTGAACCACCACACCCATTAAGATAAACGGTTTTATGTTTAGATACAGGATCGTACACAGATGGTGCAGATGACTTTAATATTTGATTATTATTTTTGTAATATATCTCCACAATTTCAACATCTGCAGATCCAGAATAACTAAATATATTTTCTTGTTTTATCCTCCACGTCCCCCATTCACCATTACCGAGTTTTAATAAATCCTTATATTTTTTATGTACATAAAATGAATCCGTAGCGACTCTAACAGCGTGACGAGGAAATTTATTTATCATCGATAATAGATTTATCGAAACATATGCCAACATCGAAGATCTTAAATGAGTAAACTGCGGTGACTCGCCATCAAGATAGCTCACAATTGTACCTAGTTTGGTTCCGTCTGACAAATAAGAATTACATCTGTTTATAAATGTATTTTTTTCCGTTGTATCAGCTATTATAAAATCGAGTTCAGCATCGTCCATAATCAATCTTGTACAGTGTCTTTTATGATCATGTGATCCTCCTTGAGTAAATTTACCGATTATCTTTCTACCAAGATCTTTTGTAAATTTCTCATCATGTTCATTCCTGCATTTATTTATTTTAATAATATGATCTTCATCAATATCAGGGAATTCTTTTCTGGTATCATCGATATTAAATCTGTTTGGTTCTGGTAACCAAACTTGCTTCTGTGAATTATACGATATAATCGCTTCAGTTACACTCAACGATATTAAAAATCCAACATCAAGCATATATCGCAATAGTACTATTGGAACCCAATATTTTTCTGAAAAATGTCTTCCAAACCAAGCATAAGTAATCGGATGGAGATTTTCTGCAAATTCGAATAATTCTACATGAGCAAATCCGGTTAAGTCAAAATCTGGTAAATGTCCGTTTATCGTAACCCTGGTCATGTCATGTGTAGGATGTCCGAATCTCTTAAAGTATTTAGAACATACTCCATATCCAAGAAAACTCTCAGGATAACACGCTACCATATCAACCGAGATAACATCACTATGGTTGTATTTGGTGTTCCATAATCCACCGTGACCATATTCTACACAGCTTTTATTGATATCTTCAAGTAATTCCGATCGTGTTGGTTTCCATAAATTTTTTTCCTGAGCGAAATGAGCCGCTACAGATGGAACTGTAAAACAATTATTTAATAATTGTCTAATTTTGACATCGTCTGAAGTATATTCACGCCAAAGGCGCTGCGCAAGATGTTCCATTTCTACATTAAGAGATTCTGTACGGTAAATATCACCATTAGGCTGTACAAACTGATCATAATGATCATATTCCGAACTCTGAAATAACCAAACGGATACAGGGTCACTTTTGCTGATATTTTTAATAAAATCAAAGATATCACCGTTATAAAATTTAACCGTTCTATCTCGTGGGAATATCGTTACAGCAGCAGTCCATGCGTGCGCGTTATGATCAATAATATCTATCGGAGCTCCTCTTGATTCATATTTCGATTTATATAAAATCTCTCCCGTCAGCGTTTTTACTGTTATTGGGAATTTTAATTTCTTTTCTAGCTCAGCGACATCTTTGATAGACGCTCCGGTATCTTTAACCGACTCTGCCCATGTGTTTATTTTTTTACGTCGTAAATCTGTTAAACCATTACCACGTATCGCGTTTATGAAATGTTCTGTAACTCGTTCAGCTACACAGTTTATTCTTGAATCTGACAATCTCATAGGTTTTAGATCCCCGACGTCAGGTTTATTATTAAGCGGATATATTGCATATACAACTGCAGTAACTGGATATGTACGTTCATAATATAATTTGTCAACACCGGTTAGTATTCCGGGCTTAGATTTATTATTTAAGAGAACAATATTATTTCCTGATTGTATGTGTACTGGATCGCGCTTGTCACGAATAATCCAAATATCTTCTTTTGTATTTACAATAAATTTTATTAAAATAAAATATTTTGGATCATCAAGGTGATTAATAATTACTTTTCCTCGTTTGTCATTCATCATATTAGTAACATTTCCGACTCTGAATGTTGACCATACATAAGCAGCGCCATCGTCACGAAATTCATTTTTTGCTTCACGAATACGTTCGGTTATATCCTCATCCGTTAATGCCAGATCTTGCATCAAAGTACTAAATTTATATTCTGATAGTCTGTCAAGATCGAATCTAGCAGGGGAAGGTTCAATAACGGATAATTCCTCCATATAATTAAAACAAATATTTAAATTAAAATTTTAGTATATATATATAATGCTTGAAACACAAAACAAATGTGCTTGGTTCAAAATTGGATATACTTCTACTTGTAATAAATCGTGTGTGAACAAATACTGCGGAAATCATGCACAGAGTATCAAAAATGGAAGTACAGGACCAATACCGTGTGTGAAATGCGGTGTTGGAGTAAGAGGAAAAACTCAATTGTGTCTAAAATGTGGCGGAAAAAAATACAGAGAATTAAAACGATATTATGACAAAAAAATAACACTGACTCTCCTATAAAGACCGTAGAAGATTATCTGGTTAGATTTCAAAACAATGATTTAAAGAAATAATATTATATATATAAATGGAGCAAAACGAATTTGTGGCGCATCCAATCATCAAAAACTACGAAGCGTCTCGTGATGGCACTATCAGGAACTGCAGATTGAAAAAACCAGTCGGTAATCTTAATAAATTTGGTTTTTTTGTATTCAATACTAATGGAAATAAACATTATTTATCAAGTAGATTCATCTTTGAATGTTTTCATGGAGTAGTTGAAAATGGACTTGTAGTTGATCATATTGATGGAAATTCCCAGAATAATCGGTTATCTAACCTGCAGGCTGTTACACAAAGTCAGAATTCTGCACGCGGAAATACTGGAAAATGTAAAAAGTTTGCAAGAAGATCTATTAAATCCATAAATA
>JAECUM010008119.1:0-86975 GCA_016617855.1 Megalonaias nervosa | reverse complement strand
AAAAAAAAACAACACTCATATTGTCACTACTCCTACATGACAAATCGTAAATCTCCAACATCGTAAAAGAACTTACACCATTTAACTCATCCAATTGGAAGTAACTTAATTCTTCTAAGTACAACCTTACCAACCTTACCAGTGTGAAATAGCCCGAAACGTGTCAACATATTTACTAATAATTTATTATTATTGGTAACTATAACACGTATATAATCATCTATTTAAAGATCTTATTTAATTTTACGTATTTAAAATCTTAAAATAAAACCTATGCACGTACGAAATTTCAACTAAAAGTAATTACTAAAATTTACAGCCAAGAATACAATTTACTGATATTTATAGCACACTGTAATAATTATTGCAATTTGTGCAGTTTCCAGATGTAAGCGTTCAGGTGGTTTGTTCGTTATATTGGACGACAATCGATCATCAAGTTTAACTGGCTTGAGCAGACATACAATCCTACCTAGTGAGCAGTAGGAAAGAATGAGTGTTGTGAAGGGACGAGTCTTCTCCTTGTCACCAGACGGGTCTACTCTAAGTCTGATACCAGAGAAGAGTTTGCCTACCTATGCAAGTCGCAAGAAAGAGAAACATATACGGAGACAGGTGGTCGGGCGAGCACAAGTAATCCTCTCTGTGGGGTCTAGGCGGACTTGTCACCAAAGGGACACTGTTATGCCGTTAATAACAGCTGTCATACTAATGATAACTTGATCTGAAGAGCATAAACGAGATGGTATGGATCGTTCTGGGAAGCACGTGCTGGCTTGCATGTAAAAGATTTGTATTGTGCCGAGTTAACTTTATAAGGGTGATAATCCAATGTACAATGTGGGTTTATGCGGTTGTGGCCCTGTTGCTTTTGGGCTTCCAATTTATTTTTACAACATACAGTATAGCATCACAAGTTAAAATTTTCTATGCTGATGTGAAATTTTGATGTTTGTTTCTAAGTACTATTTCAGCCATCTGTCATACAAGGTGAGGAGAAGAAAGAAATTTGGAGCTGCAGACTGTTATGATGTAGTTAGTACTCAAGAGGACAGTTCACATCACCTGATCCCTGCAACTATAGTGTATATACATGATAATACATTCTCAGAGTTGCTTTTGCGCGTTTCTGCACCACCACCACCCAAGAGCAGCAAACAAAACAAAAAAAACAAAAAAAACAAAAAAAAAAAAAAAAATATCAACCCAACTACAGTCATAACACCTGATTTTGCCTATCTTAATAGGAGACAGTTGGAAGTAATTAGACTTTAAATATCGACATTGCTCCGTATTGATTACCACAAGAACCTTACAGTCAGGTCAGTTACCAACGTGAATACGCATAGATCTACTTTCCAGATTTCCTGTTATTACTAATGTTAACAAATACTTTGTCGTGGCTGGGGTGGGGTGTGGGCGGATGATGAATGCTGTAAACCCATCCAATAAGATAACTATGCATCATGGATTTCAATGCGACTGGTTTATGGAGTGGTGATGTTACAGATCACAAAAGGAGCCACGCTCTACCACTGGTACCAGAGGACAATTTGCTTACCTGTGTAAGTCTCAAGAATGAGTAACCATGGAAGTAAGTGTTTGGGCTAGTATGAATAATCAGTTGCACAACCTATGGCTGATCACGTCTGACCCGTGGTATCATGGTGGACTGCTCGCCGTTGTCACCAAACGGACACTGGCATGCCTGGTTACTTTGATGTAGGTGTATCAGTTCGTCTCTATCTACCGTAATAAACTTCAGGGTTTCCTTAAATTAGCCCCCCTATTTGCATTTGTGTTATTATTTCAAAATGAATCCTAGCAGTGGTATTGTCTAAGTCTGCTGTTAATTGTTTATTGTTTATATAATGCATTCATCATCAGTACGGTAGTTTGATTTAGATGCTTGTATCATGTCTTGTTTGTTAGAGGAATGCCATTGGGAAAAGCTCAGTCTTTGGGTTCGTGCAATGTCCGATTCCTTCCGCTATCAGATTTGACGGGATACAAGCACCCAGATCAATTTACTGTACTGATAACTTTTAAGTACCAGAACGAACAGACAAACATGAGTTATATATTGTGTTCCTTCAGCAAGACAACCTTCGTCTGCATTAAATTAGAGTGCCATCTCCATTTAAATCAAAATATACCGTCTGTTTTGGACATCTATTCAATGGTGCTGTTATAACAAAATACCCGATTGTAATTTCAATGTAATTCAGAAAAAAATAAACCTACTGGCACCTTAGAGGAAGCAAACTGCATCAGTGTTAGATATATCCGTTTATCCTGAATATCTTGATATAAAATCACAATACATTCGTGAAGGTTTGCACTCTGTGGAGGCAACTATACATATCGGTGTACTGAGAGCCTGTGGACCACACTACAATTATTTCATAGATAATGATATTTTCAGTTACTTATAACGACATCGTGTCCATAATTTAATATTAAATTGTCTGAAATGATGTTTCAAATTAGGAAGGAATTTCATAAGAACAAACGCGTGTAAGAACTGTTGTACGGTACTAATTGTTCAGCGTTATGTCTATGCCGATGTTTCATTTATAAATCCTATGCACAGGTTAAATGCGTAATTCTGTTTATTCATACTCGATCAGCTCCAAGATTTGTGCGGTATTCTTCATTAAAGCATCATTTCCGTCAAGACATTTCCGTTTTAATTATGAAGTAGCAATCAAATATTAAATGTGTGTGTATGTATATTATAGCGTTGGTTATTGAATATTATAGTCTCTCCCCGCTGTGCTTCGGTGTCGCCCACAATATCCAACAGAACATATAGTGTGAAGTCATCATTGGAGTACGTAGCCAGTGGTCGTGCAAGACGTTTCGGGCAGTCGTACAAGTTAAGCATTCTTAAAATATGTCAGAAACTGTTTCCGAGGAATACATTTTAAACTCTTTACATTAAGACGTATTACTGAATTAGGCAATCAATACAGTTTACATTGCGCGCGCGCGCGCGCGCGTGTGTGTGTATATATATATATATATATATATATATACACACACACAGAGAGAGAGAGAGAGAGAGAGAGAGAGGTTTACATATACAACACTTCTTGTATTGCAATCGATCGTACAAGTGAAATGCAGATAAGCAAGTTGACTGCGTCTGGTTCATTGAGCTATAGCTTCTTCATTACTCGGCTACAAGAGTCAGGCACCGGTCTCCACTATGTTGCAATGGAAACTTGTATTTGGAAAGTAAACAAGCTTTCTGAACAGCGTTGCTTATAATGTCAAATATTTTCTTATAAGAATGTTAAATAATGTGACCTGTGCGGGGGAATCAATAAATTACGATGAGTTATACATGTTCATATTCTTATAAAAGATTCATCGTACGCACATATAATTTAGTGCAGTATTTTTATTCGAGAGGCTATAGATTGTGGAAAGGGTGTGTAAATATAATTTTACTCGACTCTGTACTTAATTAGGCACATCTATGTCCTTCATAATTATGTTTTCTTTGCAACAGTAAATTAATTATGATATGGGTTTAAAGAAATCCGTGATTCTTAAATGATTACAAAGGTTTCGATCACTTCGCACCTTTGCATTATTTAAATATATGAAAAAGACAGCTTGTTATTTGCTGTAGTAATTGTTTTTATTGACCATGTATATATATATATATATATATATATATATATATATATATATATATATATATATATATATATATATATATATATTTGGTTGCAATTTTTGAATTGAACATTTAATATATATTAACGTCAGCATGATTTATGATTGTAACATATGTTTTTGGCTTTCTATTCAAAATAAAAATGCAACCAGTCAGCACATTATTAACCACTTACCTAATAGTAAAGGGTTGCTTTTCGAAGACATATATCGGGTAACAATTTTATCTGGTAGTAACACACGAGTTATTATAAACCAACTAAAATAACTAGAATAATAAGGTTTCACTCTGTTTTTAATATCCATGCAAAAACATGCTGTAGATAACACCAAGAGCATATATTAATGGTGAATGCAATTGTGTTTTGTTTCTTCAGTAAACCGTTTTCTGTATATGCAGTCTATGCTAATTATTAACCGAAACAGTTAAAGTATTTAACAATATAAAACTTTGATTTTACGTTTGACTCTACAGTGGTAATAAATTTGTCAGGTACAAAACCATGTCTTGTCAAGTTGTTGTGAACTGACCCTGTGCAAATGGAATAAACAGTTCTTAAAGTTTACCGGAATTCATGTTTGTAATTTCTTAAGAACATGATGTAGGAAATGTAAGAAAGGAGTTTAGTCCTGCATAATAAACAGAGTTAATGTTGTTGTTTTTTTTTTTAATTTGCTCCACATTTATATGTAGGTAAAAGTTATGTAATGTATTATCTGGGCAAAAAGTTGAAGCAATTCAGGAATCTGAATGTGGACATGTTTTATATTTATAGGTTACTGAATTTGTTTGGGAAAATATGAACGAGTTTTAAGAATAATTCTGCACGACCTTTGGGAGTAAAGTATTATTCCGGGAAAACGAGTTCATATTCCTAAACAACTGCAGTGACGTTTTTAGTATATACTCATTTTGTTATTTTGCTTAAGGTTTAATTTAAAAAAATACACTACATAGCAAAACAAACTGAATTATGCTGTATTCCAAAATAAATACACAACCGTGGATTCATCAATGCACAATAACAATATTAATGCGCACATACCACCGCCCAGCGACCTTTGAACTTCGTCGAGCGTTCGACATTGTCGTTTTGGTCTACTTAAAATTGAAATTTAGAGTCATACTGTGAATGAACGTGCATCGCAGCAACTTTTCCAAGTGGTCTGGAATGGATGGATGTTTTTGAAGATTCCATTCATTTCTCAGTTATGGACTGGATCTATTAGCTACGTCAATTCCATACAAAGTACATGTGATTTGAGCAAAAAGGGATGAGTCTTGATTCAGCTGTATGTATGTTGTTTGGAATCATAATGTGGGGAAAACATGAACTTCTTCAACTTAAATTATAAAAAGAACTCTATGGAATATCACGTTCATTTCATTTAGAGTGCAGTAAGGAGATTGTTATTGCAGCTGGAAATGTAGTCCAATCATGTTTTAAAACCTATGGCATAGTTCATGGAATTCAGATTTGCAGAACTAAGTACATTTTGAGGAAATTTAAGATGCAAAAATGTATGTATGTTATTGGCCATTCTTATTGCCCGATAAAGAAGACATATTTATACCTTGACACTTGCATGAGCTTTGTAGGACCCAGCTATGTTATGACCTGTATGGTGTCTATTGCTGTCCTAAATCCCAAACATTGTATCAAATAAGTTAACAGCAGATGCTGTTTGCCAGTCCATTTTGCCAGCAGAAATAAGAACTCTTTGTCGTCTTGGCTTATTGGCTCTGAGGCCCTTACTTTTCTACCAAACCTTCAGTTGCATTATTTCTTCGAATTTAGTACAGGTAAAACCCGTTATAACGCGATTCGTTATAACGCGATTCCGCTTATAACGCATGGCAGCATGGATCCCATTTTCTAATTTTAGGTGACCTCTCTTTTTAACATCCTAAATACACGCTCTCGGAAAAGCCAATTATTCGCATGCCTAGCAGATTTTTAATCCTAGCACTGAGTTTAATGTTGTCTTAACTTCCGAAATTTTCCAACACAAACCATGTATAATCAAGAGGTTAGTTAAAACTGATGACATTGAAATTTCAATCCATATTTTCCACGGGGAAGTTTTTCAAAAAAATTGTTAACGCGATCCAGCTTATATTGCGATATTATTCTTTGGACCCCGAACATCGCGTTATAACGGGTTTTACCTGTATTTTGACTTATAAAATGGTATAACTCTGATAGATATACGATAGCCCTTGACCTCAATATGCAGTTCTATGCTATGTATATATACCCCAGAGAGCGCTGTTCATAGTCTAAACCATTCCATTTATGAAAAGTTACGAACATTTCTCCTAAATAAATGTTTAATGATCAGAATTGTAATTTCAATAATGCGTCTCTCACAATTGTTGTGGACATTGCTAATATAACGTTCATTCGTTTGCTTCTTTGAACGTTTCATCTGTGACCCAGTAAACTGGTCCACATTGTTCACTATTTATGATCTCTACTTTTAAATAAAACAGATTCTTTAGTTCATCCACCAGCAAAACGAATCAACCAAAACCTAAAGCGTCTACTACATGAGTGTACATCTTTTGTTGACAAAGTAGTTCCGAACAGACTATACTATTTTAGACGCTCGTGTCGTGCACGTGTTGTGCTGTATCAAGGTGTTCAGTATTGTTTATACTCTGTTAACCTTCCATGCAATGGGAAGGAAATTTAAAACGTTAACTCATTATATCTCAAAATTTGAAGAAAGGTTAATTGCAAGTCATGTTACCCAAGGCAAAGTGTGTAAAGCACAATCTTTAAATGTTACTCTAGATAGAGGAAATAATTGTAAATGTAATTATGGAGAATATACCAATTGATACCCAGAAATAATTTGAGTGTGACAAAGTTACATAAGCAATCGGTTTTACTTAGAAATAAATAACCACAAACGTTCTCAAGATACACATAAACAAAATGTGGAGAAAATAAAATATAAACAAATTAATTAAAGTTTAGATGAAACAAAGGTGTCACAAAGATGAAAAACAGAATTTCACAATTGGCAAGAAACAGAATTGTACAGTCACTAACATAACAGTTTAAAGCTGATACAAAACTGAACATACTTGGTGTTCCATAAACTGCTTTTACCGCAGATGGACACATTTTACAAGGCCTGAAAATGTTAGTGCTGATGATTTAGACAGAGGTCAGTCTGTTCCATGTTCATCATTCGATTTGTCGATCACGAGCAACAAACGAAATGCTTTCTTTAGTCAAGCATTAGATACACGATAGCCAGCGAAAATAAATCCAAACAAGCCACGATGCTTTCAGGAACGACATACAAAAAAAAAAAAAGACGAAATAGGTTGAATAATTCAAATCGACAAGCGGTATCATTGATGGAATTTGCATCAGCATTATTTATTACTTGTTTCGTTATAAACTTTATTTGTACATATGCAGGCCTAAACCCAGATTTGTCAAAACAATGTTTGCTAGAGGTTCAGATGGATTAGCACGAAAACGACTAGGATAAATGTATTAAACGATATTTTCCCTCTTTTTGAGCTGAACGCAGATTAATCTGTTCCGCTTTGCAGAGACCATTATATACCCATATGCCGGATGTTTGGAGATTACGTGGCTTTGGGGCTTGTTGGGTAATACTCCGCTGGTTTCTATTTTCTACTTATTTCCTGTTGCATGTTTGAAATAGATACATAGATGAATTTTATCAAGTTTGGGTTCAGTCCTGATAGCAATAATCCCAAAGTAAATAACAAAAGTCCAGTCAGTAAAGTACGTGATTCAATCCATTTGATGTCATGTAATTCTCATTTAGTTCATTTTAGAAAATGTTATGAACTTTCGATCGGAAGCAATCTGCTTTTTAGTAGTGCCACAATGTAGATTACAACATCTGAGAAGGTGATGACTCAGCAATCTTAGTAAAAGTTGCATTAGCAAAATGTCATGTATTCTGATTTCTTTTCCGTCAAGTTTTTTAATCAAGGTTCTACCACTTGTGTCCTATTTCTTTGCATTTTCCATTTGCAATAGTAATGTTCAAATCATTTTTGAACTCTTAAACCTATGAAGAAATTGAGGTTTTAAATATATTTGAATACAATAAATCCTATTCGTTCCAGGTTGACTTTTTGTCCATTTTTTTAATCGTTCGTTTTCAAGAACCTAAAAATAACAGAAATGTTTTAAGTGAAACGTTGAAAATCCTTTCTAGGAAGAGAATGCTTAAAATTATGTTATACATACTGAAATCGCAATCAAAGATACAAGAGATCTTGCTAATGACTTTGATTATCAAACTTTGAGGCAATTTGAAAGTGGAAACAATCTATAATGTAAAACAAATTAAATTCGAGAAACTGTTTACAAATTTTGGTTGTAAAGCAGGCTTGTACGGTGTATGTAAATATACAAGACTTTGTACAGAGATAGTAAGTTAGAAATATACAAATCCAGAGGAAAATCCGGGAATGTAGGCGATTTGATGATCACCAGCCAAAAGTATTAGAAATATTGCTTGGAATGGTCAGTCGTTCCTTTTGGAAAACACTGGACAGGTGGCTCCTTTCCAAGATGAATATACTATTGTACTATTTTGGTATTAGTGGGATTCTACTTCCATTTTGTTATTCACGTTGTAAAGAAAACCTCTGAAATGGGATTGTAGGTCCGCGCTCTTTTTCGGAAAGCAAACTATAGCAGCTCTTGAACAATTAAATTGAATAAAAATGACTGAGTTTTTACATTATAAGTATCATTATTTGACCTCTCTAAACCATTATTTATGACATGGACGTCAGAGTATCGGATAGCCAAGTACGAAATCTGACAGTGGATTGCAAGCACCAGTGGAGAAACATTTTAGTGCAAATACTAAAGAAATATCAAACCAAAAGTTGGAAAACAAAACTCATTTCGAACTGTTGAAATCTATATATATATATATATATATATATATATATATATATATATATATATATATATATATATATATATATGTGTGTGTGTGTGTGTGTGTGTGTGTGTATTAAAATAGCTGTTGTATACAGCCGATGCAGTTAGGAAGACAATGTCAACTGTTGCTCTGTCTAAAGCAAATAGTATGAGATAGAGTAACTTGCAGTGGCTATAGTCTGTCACCTGGCAAAGACGATTCGATCACAGACACATTGTATAATGGGCTTAAGAAATATTGGCTATTATTTGTTTTTAATTAGCCGAACAAGGTAGTTACATCATTGCATGGGATTGTCGTCTGTGTAATTAGCTGACTTCTTGAAAAAAAACTGGACAGGTGGTTTCTTTAACAGATGGTTTCGTTTCTAACGGAGCAAATTATATTTTACTTATTTTGGCCTTACTGCGCTTACAGTTTTCATTTTATCATCCAAAGTTCAAACAAAACAATGAACATAATTATTTGTTTGTAAACTGTTTAAAAAGCAAACCAAAGCAGTTCCTGCAACCATGATTATATGTATACATGACTGGTCTTTTTCTGACGAATGTTGCTTTTTTGAGGTTTCTAAATTATGTTACGAGTCTAGGCTCTTACAAAAAGTAACAGAAAAGAGTGAAGACAACAAGCTTTGTAAAATTAAACAAATAATTTATTTCCTTAGAATACCAAGTGAAAAATGAGAAAAAAAGAACTTACGGTTTTACGAATCAAATCCAAAAGTAATCCAAGAATTAAAAAATAGAAGTCCTAGTATTAAAAAGTCCTGAATGAATCTGAGTTCGAATCCCGATGAAATCCAAAATGGAAGGCGATGACGTCTGTTGTAACCTGCCAAGTGCTCTTGTGTCAACAGTTTCTTGTTGAATCACAGAAAATATTATTCCAGTTTTGAATTCCGTATAAATTTCAGTGATTGTCTTTGTCCAAGAATTTTATAGAAGCACTTATGTATTTCCACGGAAAAGAATCACTTGAATTCCATAAAATAAAATAAATTCAACACAAACTGGTCACAACAAGACACAGCTTAATGTGTCAAATACTTTAAGCCCAACTGAACTATCTTCTATCAAGGCAACAGTTATACACTAATTTAAGACGCAAAACAGGTTCCTGGATGAGAGTCAACCATCTAGAAAAATTAGAAGTTTGTAACAATAAATACATGTTTCATATCTCGTACTCTAGGTATGGCCTTGACTTAATTTAATGGTTCTTACTAGGAGAAAGAATTAAAAAGAAAATTAAAAAAAACTTGTTTACCAAAACTGTCACTGGTTCTGAATCAAAGTCAGAAACTAGATACAGTGTTTCTATTACTGGTTTTTTATCAGTGAAATAAAAAAGATTACAGAACAGAACTGAATTACTGGACAATATTAAATCCAGTAAACAAAGTTACATTACAACAACTTGTAATGGAATAAAAAAATTTAAAACTAAAAAACAAATAATTAAATTACATATACATAACAATTATCATGTCACGTGAAAGTTCCGTGTAGCGGACCACATTAGCAAATTTGACAGCAGATTTACTAGCCATTTTTCCATGCAAACTGTTTACGCGCTTTTTTTCTTTCTTGTCTCGTACAATTTTTAGTCTTTTTTCAGAATTTGTTTATCAGCCTTAGATCTTCCTATTAGGATTCTTTAAATGTTTGTTGTAGTCAATGATATTACTTATTTTCATGATCTTTACAATGGGCTATTGAAGGGCTTTTTGGCCACCAGTAGTATAGGGCATTGACTATAATTACAATAATCGTCTTTCTAATCGGCGTATATTGCCTAGTGTTAATGGTTTGGATATACAATTTCCCTTGAGTTCGCGATAAAATTGCACACCGAATATTTTGAACTCTTCATGATCGATCGCACTGTGTTTGCATTATCTGCCACATTCTAGAACCTTTCAAAAGTTCCGAAATGTTTGGCTCATGATACTGCTATGTAGACAATTCTTCATTCGTCTCCAATGGAGGTCTCGTTTATTTGCTGCCAGTGTGCATTTTAGAGCTGGTTCCCAACTGTTAAAAATGATATCATACCAGTTCCATTTTAATAGTTCTTACCTTATACCATTCAATCGTTTAGTTTTTAAAATCATTTTAATACTGCATATGCCATTTTTGTTTGTCGTATAGAGATGTCACATGTTCATAAAACATGCCCTCCATATCTGCTTTCATATCTTCCAGTTTTGAAACAACTGCAGCATCTAAGAGATCTTGTCTGATCCTAATTATTTCCTTGGTAAAACCAGGAAGGTAGCCTTCTGCAAATCTGTTTTCATACTTGGTAATTTCAATCGGAGTCGTGTTTCTAGCTCTTTGTATCCCTCAATCAAATCTGATTAAACGTCAACCTATTTTCTGTGTCTAGTTTAAGTAAAATTATTCTTAATGTTTCTATTGTTTGAGCGAATCCTAAACTATTCAGTGTTGTCTTTCAAGGAACTTCTATAAATTTCCTGTTGTGAATCTCTTTTCCACATCAAACTTTTCATACTTTCGCTCTTTAAAAGCATTGTGTATGCAATCTCCACGTTTTCGTTTTACTTTGTCAACCAAAGCTTGTCTTGAGAAAATAGACATCGGTGTCAGAAGATATTTTTATCCATCATTCCTTTTTATATGATTGCATGTCAGGAATGTCAATCTGCTCCCGGTCACCCACGCAACTAACACTGACCTCTCATTTTCTCGATTGCTTGTGAAATGTGCCAATAAATTTAGTGAACACGTCTTTCAGTTCTGAGCACATTCTTTTTTCTCTTTGCCCAGTTTAGTTTGTTCCCATTATTGATATTTTCGCATGCAACGTGACACGGAGGACTGTAGCAAAGATGACTCAGATGCTGTGAGTTGTCCAGTATTTAAAAGGAAATCAGATCTAATAGTTTATGCATGATAAATTAATTTCTTTATGTGTTCTCGACAAACCAGAACGACGAATATCTCAACAGATCAGTTTAATTTCAAATTTAAATAATCAACATCTTTGATATTCAATTGAACTTAATATCAATGTTAGATTTATGTGTAAGACGGTCACAATACCTCATATACTGTGTAATTATGTGTTGTTTTTAAAACGACTTTGTTCTTCATAAAACAATCTCTTGTCTGTTTCATTATTGCAAATCGTCTCCTTAAAATTTACAAGACCTTCAATTTATACTGAAACTTTAGCCAAATACTAATTTGTGTCATTAGCTTATTTATTACTTCCTGAGAATGTTTCAATCAGGCTTGATGATACTTTTATTCAGTGCTAATGCTATCATCGCTGAAAGTAATCTTTAAGTCTGAAACATTTGAGTACATCATTTTTAATGTTTGAAGTCAATACATCGACACTTTTATTATCTTGAATGATGCTCTTCGGTACAACCAGCATTGACAATGCTGTTATCCAGACCAAACTTGTAAAGAAAGAGAAAATATCTTAAGACACCGACATTATTACTCTTAAAATATTTATATAACCTGTCTGAAAGTTGCTGAGTCTAATACAATGTGGATTTTTGCCATAATGTTTGAAAAGAAAATTCAAAATTATGCTTTAGTTTTTGCAACATTTCGCTCCGCGGTGGAACTTGACTCTTTTCATTTCTGTGTCTGGTTATTTTATTTTTAAAGACTGGTTAAGATCGGCGAACACTTTTCTTTCTACTCGGCTAACGTTCTTTGTATCCTGATTGTGTTGTAATATGTATTTGCTTCGGATATTTATGTGCAGTTTTGCTATAACAAGTCTACGAAAATCTTTATTTAACTATTAAACTCTTCTAAGAGGTAAATATACGATTCTGTTCATTCAGTCAAGCTTCTTTATAAATGAGCAATCTCCGCAACTTTTGTAGCTTTTGTTTCCTATCTCAATTTTGTTTGCTGATCTTTGTTAATACAAGAATGGAAGCATTGTATCATGTCCCCGTATTAGTAGTGCAAAGATATCAAATGTGTATCATAGAAGTACTTAGATGTAGCGTTGAGATAATATAGTAACCAAATATATACATCTCATCAATCATTCCCAAAATATAGAAGAAATAATACACGCTTATAATTATTGCACGAAACCATTAAATACAGTCTGCATTTAACTTTCTACTTCAATATAGGTATGTTAAACTGTAATATGTTTGCACTTCATATCTCAAACACGGTATAGTTTACCGAAAGCCTAAATATAAAAATAAAAGCTGAAATAATACACCCAGAGGAGACTTTCGAAGTAGGAATACAATTACAATTAGAACATAGTTGTTGTTGTGTGTTTAACGCCGTTTCTAGCACACGATAGACCATGTATGGTGGAGGAAGAAACCGTTAAACCCCGGGTAATAACCACCGACCCACGGGAAGCTACTGGCAAACTTTCTCACATACCCACATTGTCCGAGTGCTAGACTCGAGCCTATGCGGACAGAAGTGAGATGGCAGTGATCGTTAAAGGCAAGCGATTGAGACCACTCAGCGTCTATATGAGCAGTTAAAGAACATCATTTTTGATGATGTCCCGATAGCCGTGTTAGTATTTACGCCGGAACATACCGGCAGGCGATAGTTGCCATATCTCGCAGCAGATGACCCAGGTTCGAATATTGAACAAATATTGATTTAATTAAATAAAATCAAAATAAATAAACCTTGTAATATATTGTCTTGAGTAATTCTCCTTAGGCCTGTGCTTTGAGTAATAACATATTACTCTCCTAATAATTATAACCTAACTTAAAACGCAATTTGACACATTTTTAAGTAATCACGGAATACGAGTGAAAGAAAATAGCCCTTTAATTCCTTATCTGAGTCTGGGCAACAAATATCAGATTTGTTCATTATGCCCTACATTTTCAACCCCTTTGATTGCCTCTATTTTAAAACGACAAGGCTGTAGGGTCAAAGCCCAACACATCAGTCGAGCGTTAGTGACCTTAGCCGTGTTTAATATATTAGGGGATGATGGTCAGTTTCAATAACAAAATCTCTCCCCAACGATAGGCATGAAATCTGCCTATTCCCACATTACGGCCACACACCCTTTCTCGATTACGGAGTAGTTCTGCTTCCTAGGCAGCAATTTCCTCCTCGCATAAGCCACTAGCAACTTTTTCATGTCTTGCTTATGCATGAAAACTGCTCCTAACACAGTGATAGAGGCATCTGTTCTTAAAATGAATAATTTGCTTACATCGGGTATGTCAAGGCTCTGATTATTTCCTACGTAGTTTGCAGGCATCTTAATGAGAACACTGTAATAAACCTAGGGCATGTGCTCTTTGTATTTACATATCCGTTTATAGCTTTGTTACGTTTTAGTGATTATTTCTTGCTTATGTACAGTCGGTCTTGGGAATATATTTCTAAACCCGAATAACTAGTCAATTACGATGAGCAGACGTCATATTGTACACATTCACTAGACTTTATGATATCATGGACTTGTGTACCAGGTGATTAGAGAAAAATACTGTAGTATTTGCCCGTTAAAAAAGTTTCCAGTTGACAACTACTTTAGTCTTTAGGTCCTTTGAAATAGGGGAAGCATGGACTGTCAAAACGAGACACACGCAGAATTTTGAGTCGCTAGGTAGTGAGACCCTTTTCATGTAACAATATAACATTAATAATAATAATTGATTGTAACGAGAACAAGACATTAATTACAAGCACTCAGTGCCGGATTTAGACAAAGCGAGGCTCTAAGGTATGGAAGCTGTAGAGGCCCTATTTGGTACAAAATTAATTTGAGAGGTCCCTTCAGACTGTGAGTTCAGACTGTGAGGCCCTAAGCTGTAGCTTGTTTAGCTTATGCCTAAATCCGGCACTGCATGCACTTTGTAACCTGTTTTTTTGATTGCATGTCTTGTCTTGACAATTCAGTTTTCTTGAAGTGGAGAAAGAGAACAAAATAGAGAAAGCATTTGAACAGAAGCGGAGGACCACCACTTGGTCCGAAAGTGCATTCCATTGGTGATCTTTAGCCATTCACTGCATATCTTTCTCTACCCTCCGCACCTAGGCATGAAATTACTTTCCCTTTATCATGTATATTATCTCCATGAACGGAATCTTTATATTTGATGTTATGTCCGTGCGCTGGAGATAATTACTGGCGCTATTTCAAACAATGATATAACTAACAAGGTACCATTTTTTTAATAGTGCACGTAAAAGTAGTATAGTACATATGATATACAATTAAATCAGAAACCTCCTTTGATTACAGCAGCCGTGTCTTCTGTATACAACTATTTCACGGAGAATCGCTCTGGTCCTATCTTCATAATAGTAGGCAGAATTAATATTTAATACAAATAGTACTATCATACAGGTTAGAAAATTTGTCTGGTGTATATTTATAATTCTCTATAATTAATTCTATATACCTTGATTTCTTTCATAGGAATCCGGAATGACTGTGTAGATAGATGAGAATTAATTACTTGGTCGTCATACGAGTGTGTCTGTTACACACGAGTGCATATAACACCGATTCAGTCGCATCATATTTTGGTGATGCGTGCTTAGTCGTGATGGAATATGGGCTGATGTGTGCAGGCAAGGCGATGGGTTCGAATCTCCGTAGAGTACGAATTAAAAATTCTCTAACCTGTATAATAGTATTATTTGTATTATGATCAATGATATGTAATTAGTGGAATGCAATTAATTAGTTGTTTAGGTTGTTTGTGCATTTCCAGATATGACCGACACTCCTCGTAAACCACTTCGCCCAAGGACGCAAGCCATAATGAAACGTGTCTTTGTAAAGAACAATTATTATGGACCAAGTGAAGTTCAACTGTATTAATTAGTACTGATAATACTTGTTTATAATACTGACATTTATACTAGTCGTTATATGGCATTTACTGTTATTAAGATTTTATATTTATTACAAAAACCTGACACAAGTGGAGATTATATGCAACTTTAATGGTAGAGACTTGCCTATGGTCTACAAATTTTACCTCTCAACGCACGTGCTTCTCCAAGAGTAATTAAAACACCGAATATCAACTTGAATAAATAAATAAATAAAAATATAAGTAAATAAATAAATAAATAAGAACAGTCGCGTTTTAAAATGTTAATTATGTTAGACGTATGTATCTTAAGGACTTAAACTGACCCAGGATGTGAGTCATAGGCTCGACTTTGTTTGCATGTCGCTTGTCTAATTTACCATTAACTATCTATTGAAATAAATGCTTACTTGCATTATTCGTGATGTGATATGCCATTTATTAGAATTAGTTGGAATGTCAAAAGGTACGAAAAAAAGTAATTAAGAAAAGATAGATTTTACGATCGTTCAGTTGGAGCTATCTTAAGACCTTTACACAGCGAAATAGAAAGAGACTTAAGTTATAAATCTTGTATGATTAAAGGTTGTCAGATGTCTCTGGCTCTTTTACACTACATTTACACCTTAGAAATATCTCGATTTTGTACACTTTAGGCTGGCTGCTGTCGACCCGTTTGTTATTCTCTTATCAGGCCTTAGTTTCATAACATTTCTCCATCAGTAGGTCATGGTAAACTTAAATTTCCGGAACCCATTCATTAGAAATTGCATCTCCTCAGCGTTAGAAATGGACTCGAAATTTTCTTTCATATCATACACAAGTTCGATTATGCTTCGTTTACTGGACTGAAGGTATGAAATGGACTGATGATACGGATGCGATAATGAGGTAATGAGATATTTTTTGAGAGGGGTCAAGTAGATCGCATTTAAACGGCGATTATTATTTCCTTTTGCAGATATGACATCAGAAAAATAGGCATTTGTTTGATTGTTTATTTCTCACAAACAATTGAACTTGTGATGAAAACGTTCCTCAATAACGTTGCAGAGTTTTGAGCGCGTGTCATATGGTGCGGAATATTTGTAAACGTCATAGTAATAGCGATTCAATTCAGAGAGCTTCACATCTGAAAATATTGCATCTTTTCCAGAAAGTTAATTAATCTGTAACATGTCAAAAATAAACAATCAATTATAACTAAAGGATAACAACATCTTCAAATGAACAATCAGAATAAAGCTATTTCATTATTTTAAAAACTCCCATTTCTAAATTTGTGATTTATTTATTTATTTATTTATTTATTTATTTATTTATTATTATTATTATTATTATTATTATTATTATTATTATTATTATTATTATTGTTATTACCCTTATGCATTCAAAATACAATATGAAGAAATCAATAACTTCTTAAAAGGATTTAAACTGCGAGAGAGAATCGAAGCTCATAATGCAAAGAGAGAAAGGAAAGAGGGATCTTGGGTTTCATTTAACTTTGCCTTGAAACTTTTATTGAAACTAAAAACCACGCTGCTGTTGAAGCGTTCATTTGATATCTTAATCTCATCTGTCCAAGAGCTGGCGCAATGAATTCTGGGCGAGATTGATCTACACATACACGTTTTTAAATTCCTGGAAGTCAGCCACAAATCTTTCAAGCACGTGATGAAAAAAACTATAACATTGTGACCCGAGTTAAATTTACTGTCAATCTCTCATTTTTATTTTTAAATTTCATAAGAAGTGGTGAAAATAATGACCAACGTTAAAAACTTCGTGAAAACACTTAAATAAGCAAACCCACTCTAGTTGCCTTTATCTCGGCTTTGAACATAGTTAGCCCCCTTGGAAATTAAATGTCGATCCGATGTCATCGTACCACGACAAAAGACTATACAGATCTTCGGTTACTCTCAGACCTTAATCATATTTGTTCTTATTCCACAGTAACCATCTGAATTAGTTTCCGATTATACGATTAGTCCATGTGTAATTGATAAGGCAAAGCCCATTTGGCTTCATCTGAAATTGGCATAGCCAGTATTTTTTTAATTGCAAATCTGGAAAAGAATAGAAGAAAGCAAAAGGTAAAAGAAAAGTAAAATGTTTGTTATTTCCTTGAAGGTCATTGGTAACGAATAAACTTATACAACTAATCTTGAAACTAATAATCTTGAGATATATATATATATATGTTATATATATATATATATATATATATATATATATATATATATATATATATATATATATATATATATAGTGTCTAAAAGTGTGTCTGCTCAATATTATGCAGACGATTTTGATGTATGTTATCTATTTGTTAAGTACATCCGTGTACATTATATTTAGTACAGAAAAATCAGATTATAAATATGAAACCTAAGATTCCATTTTAATAGAGAATTAAAAGGGAGACATCAATTTCTATCAACTTGATGGCATTGTTAAATTCAAATAGGATTTCCAAATAATTCAATGCTATCTTATTTAATTAAAGCAAAACTACAGTTGAGTTTAAACGAATTGTAGCAACGAGACTTTTTAGAGATTTATGGATTGTTAAATAAAGCAGTTTATTGTGGAATTTTAACCGTAATTGTATCCATCCATAATAAGCTATTTCTCGTGTACCCACGTACTAGTTTAATAGGGGTGATATTTTATCAATGCAGTCTAATAGTATTCTAATCGTGTTAAATACAAATGTGAACAAGCTTTGTATTGAGAAAAAATGTACCAGTCTGCCCCTGTCACATATCAACACATCCACACCTACAAGTGCGTGTGTGCAAACATACTTCACAGGCAACTACTCAGTGCAAATATCTGTATTGTATATCCTTCACGGCAATGATTTAAATTTTACTTAACCTGTCGTTCGAGCAGAAATAAGCACATGTTCATTTTCATATTACATTATATAAAATAAAAATCGTTGTTTTTGTACAAAAACGTGAATATGATTTAGTGGACGTTTTAAATGTATACCGAACATCTCATGACAATTTGCTGGAAAATTGTAAAATTATGACTGTTTAAATGTGCCCATGATTTATCATCATCATCATCATAATCATCATCATCATCATCAATCCCTTAACCCATGAGGTCGTTGGGGCACCAAAGTTGACTTTACAACCAATTCTCTCCATCCTTCCCTGTTCTCTACTGCCCTTTTGGGAATCTCCAAATCCCATGCCTGTCCACTCCTTAATGTTGTCTTCCCACCTCTTTTTCTGTCTTCCTCTTCTTCTGCACCCTCGTACTGTGCCTTGCAAGATTGTTTTTGCCAGTCCAGATGATCTTGAGACATGACCGTACCATTTCAGGTTGCGCTTTTTTTACAGTGGTCAAGAGGTCTTCATAGGATCCGATGGCTCGTTGGATCCTGTTGTGGAATTCTTCGTTGGTTACATGGTCAATGTATGAGTTGCCCAAGATTTTGCGGTAGCATCTCATTTCGAAAGTTTGTATCTTTTCTTTGTGGATCTGATTTGAGCGTCCATGTTTCACAAGCATACAGAAAGGTGGATATGACAATCGAGCGCATCAGCCTTATTTTGGAACTAAAAGCAATGTTGGTATCTTTCCATATTGGTCTCAACCTTGTTATTGCTGCTGTTGTCTGGGCAATCCTGCAAAGTAGTTCTGGTTTGGAGCCCTCATCTGTGATAATTGATCTCAAGTAGTTGAAGCTTGTGACTCTTTCCAGCTTCTGTCCATTGACCTTTTTCTGCACTGATGCCATTGGTGTTGTTTGTCATCAGTTTGGTTTATTCGGCGCTAATCTAAATGCCGTATGCTGTGGAGGTTGTGTCGAGGCGCTCAACCAAGTCAGTCAGTTCTTTTTCATCTTCTGCTAAGCCATCAATATCATCTGTGAAGCTAAGGTTGGTGATTGTTCTTCCTCCGGTGCTGACAGTGCCCTTGTGGTCATGCAAGGCATCCTCCAAGATCCTTTCCAGGAAAATGTTGAAGAGTTTAGGTGAAAGTATACATCCCTGTCTGACTCCAACTGTTGTTCGAAACCAATCTCCTCTGCTGCCGTTGATGAGGACAGCACTGGTGGATTTGTCATAGAGGTGCTCAACAGCCTGCACCAGGTTTGAGCTAATATTGTACTTCCTCACAGTTGCCCATAAGGCTGAATGCCATACCCTATCAAAGGCCTTTTTGAAATCTATAAAAACGTGGTGTGGAGTCTGCTGATGCTGAAGGTATTTCTCGCAAAGGAGTCTCAGCCTGAAGATTTGTTCTCTGGTGCTCCTTCCTGCTCGGAAGCCTGCCTGCTCTTCAGCAATAATTTTCTCTGCTTGAGGCTTTAGACTGTTGAGAATTATCTTCAGCATGATTTTGCTCGGGTGACTGATCAAACTGATGGTTCTGTAGTTTTGGGATAGCTGTAGGTTACCTTTCTTTGGGAGCATGATGAACAAGGACTGAGTCCATATGGTGGGCCATTCTTCTGTCTGCCATATCTTGTTGCAGATTGCTGTTAGGACTGTGACTATCTCTTCTCCTCCTGCTTGAATGAGCTCTGCTGGTTTGTTGTCAATGCCGGCTGACTTTCCTTTCTTTGGTGACCTAACTGCAATTTCTACTTCTTCACGAAGAATGGGGTTGTCATCAATTTCTTCTGCCTGAGGGCAATTTAGTACTTCTGGATCTCCTTGGATCTTATGATTGTACAATTCTGAGCAGTATTCTGTCCATCGCTTGAGGATCCCTTGATCTTCTGTGAGGCATGGTCCTGATTTGTCTTGGATGGTGGTAGTTTTCCCTTGTTTATGGGTTGTGAGATCTTTCAACAGTTGATATGCCATTTTGCTGTAATTTCTACTCAGACTGTCTTCGATTTTGCAGCATTGTCTTTCTATCCAGGATTAATTTGCCATTTTCATGTTTTTCCTGATCATGTTGTTTAATCTCTCTGTATTTGATAGGTTCTTCATGATCTCTTTATCCCATTTTTAGTTCTCTTCTTTTGTCGCATAATTATAATGACAACCATGATTTCTAGTGACAACCATCGGAGCATCAGACCTGACCGCTTTTAAAAGGTATCGGTATGGCTATGATTACGTAACACCAAGCATATTACCGTATAAACCATTGGGCGACGGTCTCTCAGGATCGCGATATGTGAAAACTTTACTGACATGACTTGACACGTTACTTGATTTCGTTCACTTAGTTTTATGGTTGTCTAATAACAATCATTCTTATGTAAAAGTGTGCGTGCAATATTATTGGACAAGGCGACATTAATGCCTTAGTGTGTTGCCATATTTTCTTTCTTTCGTTCTTTTTCTCGCGGCCAGACCCAGAACAAATAAGTACATTCCGCATCATGTGTGAATTGATGAAATACATGCAACACTGTTAGGTTCTCCAGTTGCACAGAAAAGATAAATTTTCAATGTAGACAAATGAGATGTGCCGTCTTGCCCTTAAACGTTTTTTTTTTTTTTTTTTTTTTTTTCAGAGCAATTGAAATAAGGCTGCGTTCATAGATATTTTTTCATTTCGTCAACTCCACAGCAGGCAGTGTTCAGAATCTGAGCAATGTTTACGTAATTACATAGCAAACATCTAGTATTTTCTTTATTTCACACCAATGATAAATGTGATACTAAACTTTTCACTAAAAGATTTTTCGTTTTCTTCTTGATACATCTTTGAAGTTGGCTCTTGAGAAATTCTCATCCGTGTTACGTCAGCTGCTAGTGAGGGCGAGCCTTCAAGGAGAATAATATAGTACAGCCAACGTACAGGATCAACGTCTTCACTTAGGAAGTTTCAAACTTAATTAGAAAAATTAGAAGTCATTTCCGTTTTCATGTAAGAATAGCGATAATACATGATTTATGGTTGTTGTTATTGGTTTTGGTCAGTTTTATTATTATTTTCTTTCAGTGCGGGAGGGGTATCAACGTTTGCCAAATCCATAAGGTGTTTTGAAACCTACGCCCTTGTGGTTCGGCGAACGTTGATATTAGATAACAACACCACGATCCATATCTTGAAATGTATGTCAATTTTTTGTCCTTTCTTTACATAAGCATCAGTTCGAAAATAATAATGGGGGATTTCATTTTGTTCTTGGGTGTGTTGGCCAAATATTTTTTAAAACTGTGTGATAGTTATGATAATGCCTGCAATGGGCTACAGAGTTTAAAAAAAGTAAAAAAATCAGCGATTATTTTCTTGAATGTACACAGCCCTAAATGTGGACGTGTCAAGATATTTTATACGCAGGAGTGGTTGGAATCTTCCCGAATGTAAGGCATGAATGAACATTCACCGATACACGTATTTAATTATGATCGAGGTTAGGCAATATGTATTCATAGGCACTCGCCCAACCCCGACCACATTTTCCCTGGTTTACTATTTCCTTTCTTTCTGCTGAAATAGTTATGCTTGAAGATTTTTACCAGTAATGGTTGAAATTTGTCTGAGTCAAAGTCAAGTAATACTTTTTAGAAACATTTGCTTAATTTAGTGTCTACAGGAGACGAATGGTCATTATTGTCACATCAAAGTTTTGTGTTAATCTCGAGTCTTGCCGTAATGTTAGGATTCTACTGACGAATGAAATGGTCAGTCTTCCCTCATCGTTACTGCACGCGAAGCTGAGACTAACTAGTAGAAACCGCTCCGATAGCCTATATAGTTAAGTTTCCGCCTCGGATGCTGGAGGTCGCTGTTTCAAACCCTGGCCGAATCATATCAAAGACATAAAAAATGGTACTAGCAGCTGCCTCGCTTGGCACTCAGCATTAACAGGCTAGTGTGAGGACTGGTCGGCCTGGCGTCAAGATCATGTGATTGGGTGGGACATGATGCTACATGATGCCCCAGTGCTAGGCATCATTATAAACTACGATACTGCAGAGATCGTTGCGATGCGACTAACATTGTTAAAGCTACGTTAAAGTCCCAATGCCGTTGTTACGTGAAAGTCGTATATGCCAAATCATCTGAATAAAACTGAATCTTGAAAAATATTGATCCTAAACATCGTTGGATTCCATCAAAACCAGATACTATCAACGTTTCTTCACATTATGAGCCATGTAATTTCTCCCTCGAACTGAGATACCCTGCCATTTTCCACATGTGTACGAATTAATTCGAGGTTGATCGGCGACATACGTGGGTCAAACCGATTTCAGTCGAGAGCTGGCACACAAGATTTGATGACGTCACCGTTGTAAACATAAAAAGTTAACACCATACTATGTCGAATTGTCTTCAGCCCAATTTCTGGGGCTCCGAGTGGCCGAGTGGTCTAAAGCACTCACCGTTACGGATCACTGCCATATCACCTTTGTCTGCGTGGGTTCGAGTCTCGGGTTCGGCCAATGTGGGTATGTGATAAAGCTTACCAGTAGCTTCTCGTGGGTCGGTGGTTCTTTCCGGGGTTTTCCTGGGTTCTTACTCCACCATTAATACTGGCCGCCATGTATAGCCTATCTTGTGCTGAAAATGGCGTTAAATCCTATAACAACAACATCAGCCCATTTTCTCCTTTTAGTGTATATTTCAGCGTCCAAGCTATTCCCAGTATTCACCAGAGTCTTATTTGTATCTAATGCACACTTTTTCTTTTCATATCCTCTCAAAAAAGAAAGCGGGCCTGCCTCTTTTCATACCCTCTCGAATCGGTTTGTGCGCCAAGTGCAGTTGTTGTTATTATTAGGTTAGTCACGAACGGAATTTGTCGAATGTATCACATCACTACTTTTGGAACACTCCGGAAAAAGATCGGAATTACAAGCGACTTCGTTTACTGATTTAAGGGATGACACCTCTTAATTCTATACTGAATATTTGAACGTCCTTTAAACCTAACATCTTGATTATTTCAAAGAACCTTTCATGTCAGACAGCATTTCTAACAAATCATTTCCACCTTCCAAACTTTAGTTAGATTGAAAGAATTGTGAAATTTATGATAGACTGCGGCATTAGGACTTTAAAAATCAAAAATCACACACACACACACACACACACACACACACACACACACACACACACACACACAGAATTCATCATTAGAACCATTGTCTTGAACCGTATGACTCATATTTGACTTCAGTCCAGATGGCAGAACTGGTACGATATTAAGATACAGTATTGACGTAATGCAAATGGCCCACCATATTCCAGTTTTACATATTTGATCCCATTTTTGTTTTTACAATATGTGACAAGCGATTGGACCATTCGTTAAAGTAATATTAGCGGGAGTTCTCTCCTTTACAGTCAGTATGAGTACAAAAGCCAGATGCAGCATCATGGAAATTAGACTTAGTACAAATATCAGGTAATTATAGTCTGATAATTACTACAGGAGAGAGAGAGAGAGAGAGAGAGAGAGAGAGAGAGAGAGAGAGAGAGAGAGAGAGAGAGAGAGAGAGGGGGGGGGGAGGGGGTATTATTGCAAAATACAAGGTCGTAAATATGCCAGATTCTTTATTAAACGTTTGTGTCTACGTCAAAGTATATTTGTTAATATATATTTGTTATCTCTTGGAAACAGTTGAATTTTCCCGTTTAGTAAAGAATCATTTGATATAGGAAGGAACAGAGAAACGGATAGGAGAAGTCTTTCTATTGCTAGAGTAGATCTAGAACACTCCGATAAATAAAGTATATAATAAATGATAGTAATAGAACTCGTCCTTTATTCTCTTGATTGACCTTACAAATTTTCAAAGAACCTCACGATACATACATCGGAAGCTTTTCACATAAGGGTGTTCCATTTTTTCATATTAAGAGACATCCAGTAAGAGCACCCGCATGTATCTCGCTCTCTGATCCGCCTTTTATCGGATATCACAAAAGTGTACTTTCTATTGCACAAGTGTGGTAATTGCATACCTCAGTACTAAAAGTTTATGACGCATGTAAGTAATTGTGTATTTCAAAACATCTGTTTCATAATTGAAAAAGAAGCCACGAGGAGCGTTTTATCACACGTAACATAGCTAGATAGAAAATAGGGTAGGAAGTACAACACACAGTTTGGGTGAGTTATATGGAACACTCTGTAACTTAATTAATTCATCATTGTCTTATTCTGTATCAACGACAGCCGAAACGCCAAATCTCGGTCAAAGGAAAATTTCGGGTTAATTTATTTGCATAAATAGTGCGACGCTTTGCCCTAAGTATCAAAACTTATATTTGTATATATTTATATATGTGTGTGCAAGTTTTGGCGTTGTTTTAGGGATATATATATATATATATATATATATATATATATATATATATATATATATATATATATATATATATATATATTGTTACGTTTCTATAATAGCAAACTAAGTGCAAGAAAAGAGCGAAAAGCAACAAGTTTTGTAAAATTCAACAAATTATTTATTTCCCAAGAATATGAAGTGAAAATTTAAAAAGAACTTACAGTATATTATGAGCAAGATTCAGTAAGCAAGGATCTGTGTGAAGAATTCGCGTGCATCCAAATTATTGGATCTGTTCTCATGAACCTGAGTTTGTAGCTCTGAAATTTTCTAGCTTATTGCGTATCTGGCTGTTGAATAGCAGTTGATGTATTGTCAGGCAGTTGATGTATTGCCAGGCAGTTGATGTATTGTCAGCTTATTCCTTCTACATCTAAATATTGGTAATATGTATGTCCTCCAAAGCCATAGGTACTTGTTGAGTATCATCGCGCATGGTTGTCCTCCAAAGCCATAGGTACTTGTTGAGTATCATCGCGCATGGTTGTCCTCCAAAGCCATAGGTACTTGTTGAGTATCATCGCGCATGGTTGTCCTCCAAAGCCATAGGTACTTGTTGAGTATCATCGCGCATGGTTGTCCTCCAAAGCCATAGGTACTTGTTGAGTATCATCGCGCATGGTTGTCCTCCAAAGCCATAGATACTTGTTGAGTATCATCGCGCATGGTTGTCCTCCAAAGCCATAGGTACTTGTTGAATATCATCGCGCTTTTCTATCAAATTTATACTAGCTGCACCAAATGTATGTAATGTTTCTGCTCGACTTGAAATATGGCGATTGCTGACGTCTAGGTCACTTCTAATTGTTTCATGTGGTAGCATTTTCTTTTGTCTCAATTGGATTTGTCTCAGTGTTTTGGTTTTTTTTTTTAAATTCTAATTCATAGTTTTCCAGTCAATCTATAAATCATCTCCTCTGTTTACTTTACATGGAACATCCATGTCACAGTGTTATGGTGAAATTTGTTAACTTTCCATTTTCATCTTTAGTGCTGATATTTAATCTGTCAATTGTATGCTTTGTATGTGTAACGGCTATTGAGATTGTATTAAAGAAAGTCACCACCATCATGAGAAACATTTTCAACTAGCAAACTCTGAGAAAGTCACCACCATCATAAAAAACATTTTCAACTAGCATACTCTAAGAAAGTCACCACCATCATGAGAAACATATTCAACTAGTAAACTCTAAGAAAGTCGAATAATTTCCGTTTAACTTTTGTTGGTATTGTTGATCTGATCGAGTTCTGGTTTCAAACTCTTGCAGATTTTATCTACATTAGTAGATGACTGGATGGTTTTATTGTTGTCAATTCCTAATAACTGGCCATTATAGCTGGCTATCTATACAGTGAAATTGTCACCTCGAGTGATTTTAACTTTTGAGGTGTGTTTGAAGCATTCATGATCAATGCTTTCTTTGTTGTCATCATTTACAGTTATTCTCTCCTTGACTTGATTCAGGTACGTACCCATGACAATCAGGAATCAAAACAGTTTTTGTTTCATTCATGTCCCAGATATGGATACAGACAATCAGGAATCAAAACAATTTTTGTTTCATTCATGTCCCAGATATGGATACAGACAATCAGGAATCAAAACAGTTTTTGTTTCATTCATGTCCCAGATATGGATACAGACAATCAGGAATCAAAACAGTTTTTGTTTCATTCATGTCCCAGATATGGATACAGACAATCAGGAATCAAAACAGCTTTTGTTTCATTCATGTCCCAGATATGGATACAGACAATCAGGAATCAAAACAGCTTTTGTTTCATTCATGTCCCAGATATGGATACCGACAATCAGGAATCAAAACAGTTTTTGTTTCATTCATGTCCCAGATATGGATACAGACAATCAGGAATCAAAACAGTTTTTGTTTCATTCATGTCCCAGATATGGATACAGATACTTTTGTTTTGGTTCATCTGAAATATCACAATACCCAGTAGGTCAACTTCACCACTGAGGAGATATAAAACACTGTTACCTAATCTGCTCATAAAATGACAACTAACAACAACAAAAACAACAAATCAACAGTAAGCATTTTATGAGTCAGTAATTATTTTGAAAAATGCATTTCCTTGTTGCTCTGCATCTTCATTGTTGATCCTTGACAAGCGTCGCTACGGTGGTGTCTGCGTTCAGATGCTTCGCAACTTTCTTGTTGTTGTTTCAATTATGAAGTTTCTTGTTTACGGCATTATCCCTATAGATACCTTAATAGGAAGTTCTGTCAAGCTTTTCACGACGATAGAAACATAAATAAATTAATGTTTTGTATAGGTATGGTACGCTTTTGTCAATAAGTTACCATGATAATATTAATGAAGTGATCTCTTGTATCTCCAAACAAAGGTTTCTTTGAAAAGTTTTCAGGAACGAGTACTTGCAAATTTAATGAACTCTAGTGACCTTGAGCAAACTTGCACATCCTGATTGATGAAATATTTGTGATTACCAAATATGTTTAAAACTTGTTGACACGAATTATACCTAGCTGTAAAAAGTTTCGCTGGTTTGATGCTTTTGTTTTATGTCATTCATTTATTCATTCATATATTCCTTTCTTTCCTTCTTTCTTCTTTCATTGTTTCTTTCATGTCAAGATTGCCGCAATTTCAATACAACAAGTAGTCTCTATTCGACTATTCTGAAGAATGGAGTTTATGCGACCAGGGTATTGATATGTTGCCACATGTTAGTTTTACGATTTTAATTAGATACTATCAGAGAAATCATTGGATAACACGGCATATCAAAATTAAACAGCTGTATTGGAAAGTCGTGTAAACGCAAAACTCCACCCAATATGCACAAACACGTCTGTGAATACTCATGACATGATCCTATCAAAAGCCAAAATGGCTGTATTTGGAGAGTCGAGTTAAGATAAAATATGCACTTGTGTGAATGCGCTTGACTCAGTCACATCACTAGCTGTATTTTAGAGAGTCTTGTAAAGACAAAAACCATACCAATATGCACATAAACCATACCAATATGCACAAAACCATACCAATATGCACAAAAACAATACCAATGTGCACAAAGACCATACCAATATGCACAAAAACCATACCAATATGCACAAAAACCGAACCAATATACACAAAAGCGCACACCTAATCGCTAATGCTGAGGTGCAGTTCCCCTCTCCTCAAACCCCAAAAATAGTTTGTAATGTGTCGAATTTTGAATAAATATGGAACCTTAAAATTGAATTCATTGTGCATTACAATTTTATTACAATCAAGCCAGTAAGGTCTTTGTGAAGGGTCACTTAGACCTTTTCTTCACGTCAGTGTTAAACTTGAAAGGCCAGCATCTACGGCTCATTTAGAATTGACCCGGGTATCGCAACTCTGTCCTGGAAAAGTAAACATTAGAGCTACGGACCATAACCGATTGATGTGAATCCCATGTCAAATAGTCATTTTCAAAGGGAAGTTGATATGCATCGTATTTCTCAGATTCTAGACTGTCAAAATCTGATGAAAGAAATAGTTATCTTGGGGAAAAATTAGGAACCGCTGATTTCGATTGGTTAATTAAATTAAGGCGTACACCTTGGAAGTAATGTTGAATTTAAAAGTAACGACCTTGGTCGAATTCTTTACTCCGAAATTTTCCTGCGAGAGGATAAAATTTGGCTTCGTGGAAAACTAAAGAATAGTGCTTTCCTCGTTAAACAAGTAAAAGGGAACAGGTGACTGTCTTGTAAGAAAAGACAGTCTTTAGTGCTAGGACGCACAATTTCTGAAAATAACAGCATTAAGGTACGCAATTGTATTTCCATGTAATTTTTTTATTTTGTTTGTCTTGTTTATGCAAATGTGTTTGATATGACTAAGATTCATACTATGTATCGTTTATTCGATTTCATTGAAATCTGTTGATATGCTAGAGTTGTAATGCAATTTATTTCTTCAATTTTACAGTTACTAGTTCATTGATAGAATTGACTGATTGCATGCGATCCAAATTTTCAGATGTGTAAGATTTCATAGGGTTATATGAATTAATTTCCTTTGTCTGTTAGGACGATACTGGTTAACGATAATTGCATATTAATATCTGATTTTGTAATGTTTTAATAATCTTGTAGGTTAGGGATTGCTATGAGCTAGAAGTTAGTGAATCTTATGCAATAGTAATCGATAGTATGTATCTTATTGAGTGGAACTGACTAGGTTGGATGTCTAATGAGTCATGTGGTAGAGTATGCAGAGAGATATGGGAATGTTAGATACACCGCTCACGTGTTAATTTATGGTCAGTCGCTAGTAGCGAGAGTGATGATCTATATAATTAGGTCATACTTGGATGTATATTACAGGGGCGTTTGTAACTAGAGATAACGATTGTACCTTACTCGAAATACAGTCTAAATTTGTAAGGACCATTAATCGTTAAGGTCACATTATATCAGAATTTATGCAGTGTTTGGATAGATAGTTTATGCTTTCTGAGTAAAGAAAGTGAGAGAATTTTATATATGTATAGAAAGTGATACATATAGAGGCTTAGTGGTAATCCTGTCATTCAGGGAACAGCTCCCAGGAACAGACGGGGACAGTCCGAAGACGGAAGTCCGGAAAAGAGATAAAGCGTTTAGAATAGAAAGATCAAGGAAGATCAACCTATACACGTGAATGTGGGGAGACGTGTGATACACGGAGACGAAGACAGAAAGCGACGCTAGGTGATGCAAATCAGGCGTGGACGTTGTGCTCTTTTCACCACTCGTTACCATGATGAACGAATCCAAAAATAGAACACTGCTATTTAAATTCTGTTAACGTAAATTTGTTTGAATTGAAGCTGACACTATTAGTTTTCTTGTTATCGATTAAATTGTTTTTTTCTTGTCTAAAGGGGGCTCCTATTGTATTATTTCTTCTCAATAGTCTTGCTCAGTTCTCTGTTGATGTTATATCTATCCACTCACACCGGATAATAAAATCGAGGGAGGTCATCCTCTAGATAACGACAGCCAGATCTAATTAACCATCTCTCTTTACCAAGAGGGACAACGTTTCAAAGTTTTATTTTCACATCGCCGTGTAGACGGTCGCATTTGAGAAGATTCGGTTTTAAAGATTGTAAAAATTCATGTAGTTTGTCTAGTTTTGCTACTTTCATAGTCGGGAAACCTTTGTGTCATAGTCTAAATGTATTATTTTGCACTCGGCGACACAGGGTTTCGACCAAGTGACTCTTCTAAAAAATGCATTGTGTTCAGATGCATGTCTTGATATTTAATTGGGTCTGTTACACCTTTATGGGCAGACCAGGTTAAAATCGTCTGATCGGGACACTGGATAGTAAGATCATGTGCTTTCTGCACTTTGTTTTGCCACACCTGAAGTTATTTTGAGTTTGCTGTGCCACAATGATCTCGTGGCTGGTTTGTTGTTTTTTTTTTTGTTTTTTTTGTTTTTTTTTGTTTATTTTTCTTCCTCTTAATATCATGATAGAAGTGTGTGCAAAAATAGTATTCTTGAAATCATTACCTAATTTAAATTAAATTATAATTGTCTGTTTCCACTTTTAGGTCCACGCTCAAGCAACCCACCCCACCCCCTTTTGGGGATTTCGTTGTATCTTTCGTTTTCAATAATTAGTTTATTGACGAGGGAATGAAGTCATCAATATACTCTATTGTAAGCAAGTTATGCGTAGCAATAGTCCCCACCCCACCCCACCCCAGCACTGCCTTTCTCTAAAGCAATTCCAAGTCGCCTAATACATTCACATGAAATGTGTCTGAACTGAGTAAAGCTGAGGAAACATTATTAACAGAATGTCCTCCTGAGAGCAACTCGTGGGTAGCAACACACCTCACACACCATTCAATCACGGCATTTCATTCGAGTGAATTCGTCACCGCTCCGGTGACCTGGTGGTTAGAGCGTCCGCCTCGGATGCGGGAGGTCGAGGGTTCGAACCACGGCCAAGTCATACCAAAGACATAAACTGGTATTAGCAGCTGTCTCGCAAGACTCTTGGCATTAAGAGGTTAGTATTAGGACTGGTCGGCCTGGTGTCAAGATAATGTAACTGGGTTGGACATGATGCCACATGTCTGCGGCACGATGATCCAGTGCCAGACATCACTATATACTGCTACACTGCAGACATCGTAGCGATATGACTGAATTTTTTTAAAGCTACGTTAAAAATCGAATCACACAAACACACTCGAATTAATTCGTTATTGGTCAAGTGGACATAAATACGATACAAATTGAGTTTCTTCTACGCTGAACTTAACTAATTTTTTTCCCTTCATATTGACCAGTGTCTGTATGCAATTATACGGCTTGTCATTAAAATTGACAAATTAAAAACAATCTTTTTATGACGGGGATAGCATTCTAAATTATGATTGGATGCGAGAAAGTATGTATTATGTTTTAGACTACTCTTGCTGTGGGGGCCCCAAGTGGTCCAGTGGTCTAAAGCGCTCTCCGTTACGGATCACTGCCATCTCACCTCTGTCTGCGTGGGTTCGAGTCTCGGATTCGGCCAATGTGGGTATGTGAGAAAGCTTGCCAGTAGCTTCTCGTGGGTCGGTGGTTCTTTCCCGGGTTTTCCCGGGTTCTTCCTCCACCGTTAATACTGGCCGCCATGTATATAGCCTATCGTGTGCTGAAAAATGGCGTTAAACCCTACAACAACAACAACAACTACTCCTGCTGTCGATGCGCAGTCCGTGATGACTTGACAGGTGTTAGCTTTCACCACTATATTCCTGAATAAATTAAATGAATTATCACAGATATTTCAAAACAACACGAGACTAAGGACTAGTGTCTACTGGAGTAGGTGCATTTGAAAAACCGTGTTCCACAAAGTATGGTCTGTTTATTTTTCTTCTTTTTTCCTCACAAAAAGGGACGGACCTAGTGCGTAGAGAAGGGACTAGCAATTCTGTGATGTTGAATTCAAAAACAAAGAACATTGCCTGAATGTTAGTCCTGTGTTTGTTACCATCATATTAAACATACCTGGATAAAGAAATAAACCAGTAAAATAGAAACGATGATACTAGCATATGCTATCAGCTAGTCAATCTCACGAAAACTAAGGGACAGATACATCCGGGTAAATGTGAGTAGGATGTCTGAATCTACCCGGACGTCAGATAACTGTGAAAACAAGCTTATTTGATTCGTGAAAATGTAGCCAATACCAAACTATCTACTCTACACCTTAGATACGCATTTCGAGTTATTGTTATGGGTAAGGATTGAAGGTTCTTTTCCATTTATCACTTGCTCCACGTATCTTATATCAACCTTATTTCAGATCGCTCGAAAGCAACATGTCTTATTTCTGACCTGCCTTACACTGAACGTAAACAACGTATAGTATTGTCTGATTTTTGTCTAGATAAATACCGTAGCACACACATTATACGACATATTCAATTCAAGCATCAGGATCATGCTCCAATTAGCTATGTTGTACCACCGTTAACTGTATTCCGCTAACATGGACACGGTTCGTCGCCTTTAGCAAGGTATGAAGGCTGAAGCAAAGGAAGTACCTTTCTCACATTCTTATATCTTTATGGTCAGTGCCGGATTACCCAATAGGCAGAGTAGGCACCGGCCTATGGGCCCCACGCCTTTTAGGGGTCCCGCGACAAGGGATCAAAAAAATATTGATTTGATTTGATCTTGACGTATTAGGAGATAATTTGCGAGGGGGTCCCCGAGATTTCGACTGCTTAGGGGCCTCCACAGGGTTTAATCTGGTGTAGTATTAAATTTTGACCCCGTTGAATTCTGACCCCGCCGGGTCTGCTTAAACCTTGAAAGTTGACACAGGGTCAGTTCTTAACGTTGAATTTTTATTTCACAGTCGTTGAAAACTGATCTCAGCGTTGAATTTTGATCAGATTTCCGGGTCATTTTTTAACGGATATTGTTTTAAGTTCCGCATACATGGGTTTATGAATCGTCAAAAAGGAAATGCATAGTATGTATAAATATGTATAAAATCAACAAAAGCAATGTAATGCAGTACATGCAGTAATGAAATTATGTATATAGTTATCTTCCTTATTTGAAATGGATATAATGTAATTTTTTGTGTACTTCGTCTGCTGCATGCTATCAAACATCTCAGAAGTACGCAAATTTCTAGGCATGACCAACTGTTTGACGATTTATCCCAAATTGTTCAACAATCAATGAGCCTCTTCGAGCCTTGACCAAACAAAATCAGCCATGGGAATGGACTGAAAAACACGATAAATCGTTTGAAAAACTCAAACAGAATTTAACAAATAACGCAATACAAGCGTATTTCGATCCTAATAAGAAAACGCAATTAATTGCAGATGCAACTCCTGTCGGTCTAGGCTCATTATTAACTCATAATGGAAAGGTTATTGCTTACGCCAGCAGAACACTTTCAGAGGTGGAAAATCGGTATTCACAGTCGGAACGTGAGGCAAAAGTTTGGAGTTGTGAGCACTTCCATCCGTACTTGTTTTGGTCATACATATAAGCTAATCGGTGACCACAAGCCCCTTGAAATTATTTTCAAGAATCCAAAATCACGACCGTCTGCAAGAAGCGAGAGATGGCGATTGAGATTACAAGCATACCGTTTCAAAGTAGTTTACAAACCAGGTAAAACAAATGCAGCAGATTACATTTCGCGACATCCCAAGGCTGGAACTGAGTGCTGTAAACATTCTGAAGTTGTAGAAGCTTATGTTCAGTTCATATCTGTTAATGTTGTAGGTATCACGGTATTAATTGTATTTCCATAGACCTCAATGCTAATGTTTTGTGAAATAAATATACTTTCTATCCTACCTCAGCATGCGTGTCACACACTGTCATAGAGAACAATGTTGGATCGTCAATTTGACAAGGACAGAACCAGGTACTTTATTGCAATTTAGAGAAATAACTCTGTAGGGACTAAACAAGGTTAAGAGTTACCCGTTACAACATATGCATTTTCAATGATGTTTATGACATTTAAAAAAAAAAAAATGAAAAAAATATCAAATATGATTTAGATGTGAATTAACATAATCTCACTTGTTGCCAAAATATTCAACATTTTTTTAAGCCTGACAGAAACTACAACTCTTACATAATGCACCAATCATAACTAGTTCTGTTGTATATTTCTGAATACAATGCTTCCTACACCTTTAACCTCCGCCCACTTGAGCAGAATGTTAGAGTGGGGGTTCTGGACCACTTTTCGGGGTGGGGTCACTCAGTCGCAGAAAAAGTGGGGTTTTGTAACCAATTTTGCAAGGGTAGTCACTAAGTCGCCTGTGTTTCTTGTGAAACAGTACAGTTTGATCTTAGTACGATGAATTCGACTATGAGATCACGATTGGCTTCGTCCTTGAACTTTCCAAGAACCTTTTTCTTATCTGTACAGTAAAGCGGGTTATCCTCTGGATAATCACTGAGGTCAAAGTATTCTCGGTGATCGTATATATCCTGGTAAACATCTTCTGTTTGAATCTCATAGATGAGTGAATCGGTATCCGTCATGAGCAGACTAGCACGATCTCCGTACATCGACTACATAGACCCATAACGGAAATCGAGCATGAGCATTTTCGAAAGATCGAGTACAGCGACTCCAACGTAAATGGATTTATCTAGCTTAAGCTTGGTTTTTCTGGACTCCATCTCGATTAACTCTTCGTCAAAGATTTTCATGTGCATGAAGGCATCCGATGAGACAAATTTATCACGTCGTCGCACGTATTTAACGATTTCAATGTTTCTGCGTTTTCTTGTGTTTTCGATGGTCTTTCCGAAGACGGTCTTGTTCATGAGTTTGAAGAAATCTTTGTCGAAGTCCGTGTTGACTTTGGTTCGTTGCGATGTATTGAAGTCAATGTAACTTTTCACCCATGGAGCCTGATTAAACTTCAGTACACGATGAATTTTATCAAGCACCAGTACGTGTCTCAGCGCCTGATCTAGACCGATAAATCAGCCGCCCCCCCCCCCCTTGATGATGCTGATTTTCGGGTTAGGGACTGATATCACCTATTCATTGAAAGCTGAGATTATTCGCTGCCACTTTGTCTGCACACATCGGTGTACATTTTATGCACTTATCGGTACTTCTCGTGGCTGTGGAGCTACCGTCGGCTGAAGGGTTCTTTGGTGACATGTACATTATATTTCCGGAACAAATTCTATGTTTGGTTACTTTTAAATCCATATGGAATAGCACAACCTTCTGTCCTGTGGCCATTTTAAATTTTGTGCTGGATATGGCTGTTACCAATTACTGGCATGTGTCTAAAGTGTACGCAGGATTGTTCCGGAATGATTTGCATGCAGCAAAATTGCGCATTTTAATGAACAGGTGTCATCAGACCAACATATCGTCCATCAATATCAACACCGATTTGGGGGGTTGATTTATCGGACTACACCTGATCTAGTAAGCGGTAGCGCATGATGTCATTGGTCTTGTTCATGACCTTGATATCTCCAAGGCCAAACTTGTCTTTTTGTGCTAGTTGTTCCGGAGGGAGCATCTCATTAAAGACTAATAGTTGTTCAGCGCAGAAGGGATAATCGTTGTGTAGATCATGTAAGTGTTGTGGGTAGGTCAAGGCGACTTCGACAAAATAGTCAACGTCGTCCACATAACCGTCAGCACGTTCCTGCATAAATTGTTCACCCGATATCCACTGAAATTCACCTGTGGAGATTGTTGGCGTCGAGATAAAGGATATATGTGGAAGGTTTAATGGGATCTTAGTTGTACATGTATTTGTTGTTGGCCATAGCATGCATTTGGTGACGACGGAGATTCCCCTTCGCACCATCTGCTCTGTAAACAATAATATGTCTGGGTCGGTGAAATGCTTGAGTTGCACATGACATGTTTTAAGTAGAAGATCCCATGATAAACCGGGTGATACTTGAAGTAAACGGACATTTTTCTTTCGAGTTTTGGCAGCACGATACAATTTCTCAACTCCTCTAAACCCGCAGGATGGGCTGGATCGTAGTAAATGCAGTCTAACACAATTTCCATTTTTTTAAATAAGTCACCCACTCTTTGCTGTTGATACTTTTGATGGCAAAAGGTGATGGTTTGGAAACGGCTTTACGTGTCCGATGTGCCACGGGAGTAGAAGTCGAGGATAGTGGTGGCGGTGGTTACGGTAATTAGATGGCTTTCGTCTTCCTTTCTTTTTTAACTTCTGGTTTCCTTTCTTTCCTTTTCACTTCTGTCGAAGGAGGAGTGGACATCATCTTTGTAACCCATGCTTTAAGTTCTTCTCGTTGAGGTGTGGGGGAAGAGGTCAACAAGGACGCTGCAATCTTACTAGGGATGGGAACTACTGACTGTTGGTCTTTGTAGTTACAATGAACTATCGGTCTTGGACGTTTTCTCTTTTTATATGCCGACCAATATCAGCGTGTCTGTACGGTAAATTGAAGTGGTTGGGAAGTCGCACTCGCTTCTGGTGCACGATTTGATACACTTTTTCCAAAGACTGACTGACGATTTGGTGTGTGGCTAAACGCACAATCTTGTGAGGTTGGTAGGTAGTCATTTTAAAATCTTGATCCTTTCCAGACTGTAAGGGCTTCTTTCAGCACCCCAAAGTTCACCACTCGACTGGTGCGATAACAATCCTTTCACTTTACACTAGATGTGCACGTCTCCTTCTTTGTCCCGGTATTCGTAGCCGTAATTTTTAGGACCGCCACTAGCAAAACTTAGAATCTTGTCGTCGGGATTCTCGTCCGTCCAGGATGTCAGGGTGAAGTTGACTCAGATTATCGATGTAGATGCAACTCTCCGTGTCAAAGTACAGCACAAGATCTCCTAACTGGTGTACAGCTTCGTACAATTTTAAGCGAGCATGGGCTGTCACGTAGGCCGCAGTGATGACATTTCCAATTTCGTCAGCTTCTACAAAGTCCAGTTCTTCTTCGTAATTAACTAGGATCAAGTCCTCACGAAGGACGTCCACGTGTTTAATGTGTTTGGTTTTGTCGTGAATCATCTGGAAGAAGCGGGAAGGTTCCGTCAAATGCTCTGTCTTGGGTAAACACGGTCGTTGTGCCATGTTGCCTCACAAGCAATTTAGCATCACTTTGGCAAGCGATCGCCTTCCTTCGTTTTTCTCGATGTGGTCTAAAGTGATGCCTTCCTGCTCCCAGTATTTCTCTTTGAATTTCTTTTGGTCTTCGGGAGTCTGGCACCAGGAAGGATAGCCACTGGCTTCTTGTTTTAGTTCCAAAAGACATCCACGTAGTCCGAGAAAATGCCCTTCTGAGACTCGTCACCCTTGTGGTATTGTTCTCTCTTGGGAAAGTGGTAAATTTCGTACACTTCTAGCAGTTGGTATCCCAGGTCCAGAGATTTGAACAATCCCACGTTGACCCACGTTCCCGTAGGGCGCGTTCTTCTTGGGTGGGCTGACAAAATTGGTCTGGATTGCACGTTTCGTCACAAGTACCGCACAAGGGAAACATCAGTTTTCGTTGGCAATGGTGAGGTAAAACGGGATGGTACAAGTCCGTGGGAGGCAAGACTTTGCACTTGATCAATCCTTCGTATTGTCGAATGTTTTCCACGTCGATGTGTTCCATCAGCAAGCGCGGGTGCCCTGCGGAAAAGTTACAGCATTTGCACACGTAAGGATACAGTGAATACACGATCAAGTATTTGATTTCTTCTCCTTTTTCCTCGTCGACATGGTACAGCAAACAGGTGGCATTCGTTCGTCCTCCAAACAAAATGTCCCTCTGGTTCAGTGGGTCCACCAGCTTATAACTTTCCACCATACCTTTAAGCTCGGGATCGATTTTCAAACGGTGATCGTACTCGTGTTTCCACGTTTCCACCACTTGGTATCCTTGCTGTTTATAGTTCAAGCACCGCTGACAGGTGGCCTGGTACATGTCTTTCATGGTACGTTGTAACAACTGATTTTTAGTGCCACGTTGAGGGTAACAGATGGGACATCAGTGAAATAAGCAACCGTTAAACTCATACACTATTTTGTGGTTTTCTAAGTCCCAGCCATCCACCGAATACATTCCGATGGTCTTTTCGCCTCCTCCATTTCGGCCGTGTTGGATCCATTTGTCTTCCTTGTCGCACAAGTAATGCAGCCAGCGTAGGGCTTTGACCGAGTATTGACGTTTGACAAAGTTCGTCGTTTGAGGGCAGATGACAGCCAGGGTGTTTTCTTCCATGAATCGTTGTAGGTACGCTAAGGAACACGCTTTGGAAATGGTGCAGGCTTCTTTCGAAGGATCGATCCCTCCGTGTTCCATGAATAATTCTCGAAACTTTCCACAGTAACGCCGTAAAATGTCCACGTCGGAACGACAATACTTTAACATTTCTTCCTGAAAGTCGAAAGGATCCAAGGCTTGAGTGTGGTACCAAGCGTAGAAAGCTTCTCGTTGCTCGATGCACATGTAGTCGGGGTCGTTGTAGTGAGAATCAGGCAAATGGGGTAGAACGGCGTGTTGATTGGCTTCGGTGTTGAAAAAGTGCGGCAAATAGCCTTTAGCCATTTCTGTCCTTCCAAACGTTTTAGGCATTCGGCTCAAAGGCATGGCCAAGTAACTCATCGAAGCTTTAAACTGCACTTGTTCCACTTGCATGGAGATGATTTTGGCTCCGTTCAAAGTCACTTTAGGACGTTTCAAAAGAAACTGTCCATCGTATCCCGAGAAATTGTGAGCCATCACTGTGTCATGGAGATGGTAACCTCCGTAACGTTCGATGTCTTCTTGGCTACACGTCTCGTCGATGGGGTCTAAGATCCATTGGGCGAAATCGGTCAGCGTGTTCGGTCTTCGAAACACTTTTTCACGTCCTTCAAGAATCTTATTGCAGTGAGGGCAATGACTAAAGATAGGCTCTTGGATGCACTTCTCTCACGCTCGATGAGCCACGCAGAAATTAGGAATGTGAATGCCGGTCTCTTGCATGCATTCAAAATTGAAAAAGATGAAATTCCCTTTCTTCTTGTCATCTTCTTCCTCTTCATGTTTGGAATGGTATTTTTTAATGTAGCATTTGTATTCCAAGTCTGCGATTTGGTGACGAATGTGACATCGATTCTTTCATCGACATACGTGAGCCTTGGCACTGTTGGTACGTATGACGTGTCCACAAGTAAAGCGCAATTTCAGGAGTTGACAAGCACTTTTCCGCTGTGAACCTTGCGTGTTCAAATGTTCTTTGTAGCAGGTAGAGCTGACAAAAGTGCGTTGACAAGCTGAGCAATGCACCCGTTGTTGTCCTTCGTGAAGATAGGGTTGAGAGGCCAAACATCCTGAGCATTTCTATCCACAATGCCTGTGTTGCTCTCGATTGTTATAGCCATAGTCACATTTCTCACAGCACTAACTGTATCCCAGGAATGGAACGATACTGGTAATGGCATCGAAATGTTCATCGCGATGATAGACGTGAATGTATTTTCCATCTTTGAAATCTTTGCCTCGAAACAACAGAGGTCCACGCACTTCTTGAGGGTGCAATTTGAAGGTATAGCGTGGAGTTAAGACGTCTTGCAATTTTTGCATTTCAGGAATGCCCCGGGGTGTGTCTTTGGACATCCCCGCTTGCTGTAACAGGAGTTCTGCTTCTCTTTGTTGTTTGACTCGGTTCGATTTTCGAATGTTCTCCCAGGCGCTTTTCCATTATGCCGTGTCGTTCTTGTCAGCATACGTTCGTCCCACCACGATGGCACGGGCTAAACATATCTTGTCTTGGGGGTTGTTAATTCGGACGAAACTCTTTTTGGTGCTGCGAAGGTCGTCTACCAATAACACCTTTTTGCTTCCCGTCCCTTTGGGAATAGACACGTGGGTCATGAACAGTGTCGCTTTTCCATCGGTGATGTGAAATTTGTCGTTGGACTGCTGCATGTATTGAATCACGTGGATGACTTTGGAAGTTGTTAATTCTGATGGGCTGCTAACTCCATCCAAACGGATGACTTCACACTATCCTGATAAATTGAAAGTCTCAGGCGATTCGTCTTCTTTGGCTTCACATTGCTGTTTCAGTGTGGTTAACAAAGAATCCCACACATCGGTGATGAACTCTTCTGCATTCTCCAGCGGTACGTCGGACTTGAAATCATTAAACTTCACCGTGGACGTGTAGGCCGTGGTTCTAAATTTTCTAAAGGAGCTTTTATCCGTCTCTCGAATGTGGTAGTAATTTTCAGGGTTTAGTGGTGGTAGACTTTGGCTTGGTGTAGAATCTCTGGGTCTTGATTCTGGCTCACTCATGTCATCTTCAAAATCGCTGGCAAGGAGTTGAGCCAAGACTTCATCTACTGTGCGAGGCGATGAATCATGTTTCTGTCTCTTACTTTCTTCTCCTTTCTCCACGAAATCATGCGATCGTTTCATCTTAAGCGCAAAAGTCAAATGACAACATTTGAAACGCCATGGTCCCCTATATATTAATGTCAGACCAGTGTCTTGCCTATATAAACGGCCAGTGTCTTCCCTCCAAATATTCATTTCACTCTCAATCCGACCAGAAACATGGAAGAGCCAACACAGATGGAACTTCTGATCAGAGCTTTGCGAGGTGACATAAGAAGGGTTTTTTTCAGAGAAGCCGACGGATTACTCCCACTCCTTTCGAGATAAAAGTCAAGATACTTGCTATATCTATCAGAAGAAAGGACATTGGTCTTCTGAATGTCAAGAGCGTCAAAAAAGCAAGACAGGTGTCAAAACAGACAAAAGTCAAGATACCTGTTATCATTGTCAAGTGAAAGGACATTGGTCTTCAGAATGCCCTAACATACAACAGGAGCAGGAGGAAGAGAGATATTCCGAACATGAAGAAGAAGAGGTACCCACCATAAAGGAAGAACCCATACACGTCAAGAAAGAGAAGAAAAGAAGAAGAGAAGAAAGGGAGGAAGAACAGTAGGAAAAACTTGTGACAGTGAAGAAATTCTAAATAGGAGAGAGTGGACAAAGACAAAGAAGAAGCTAATGAATTTTTAAAGTGTTGTGTTGTGACATTGGATTGTAAATTTGTAGCAGAATAGACCAGAAAGTAACACGTAAGTGTCTCTTAGTTTTGATGTTTAGAATAAGGACCTACACACACACACACACACACACACACACACACACACACACACACACACACACACACACACACACACACACACACACACACACACACACACACACACGTACATCATGGGGCAAAAAAGGGATTTTGAGTTTTAATTGATTTTGGCAAATGTATACTATCTCTTTTCGGGAGAAGTATGTAGCACTGAAAAGGACCGTTGTTTTTGGGCTTTTAGAAAAACAAACTCAGGAACGACAAGTAATCAGCTTTAACTGCCTTCTTCCTTTGCCACTGCCAAGGCCTACTTCTGGACTTGGTGATTTAGTAGAAATCACTACGGTGGGTATTTCAGGCATAGTAGATGTGTGGACGGGGTTGGGCTGTTTGGCTCGGGAAGGTCTTTTTCACTTGGATCGTATTAAAGAAGTCTGATACATTTCTTTCAGACTCATTAACTCTGCCAAAATGTCTAAGAGTACCGTGACCGTTTCACTTTTACTGTCCTTCTCTCCTAGACCTTGTTTCTCCTTCTTCTCTGCTTCTTCTTCTTGCTGTCGTTTCCTTCTTGCCTCTTCTTCTTCTTCTCGCTGTTGTTGTTGAAGGAGAAAAGCTTGTTCTGCTTCTTTCTGCTGTTGCAAAAACTTCTCCAATTCTTCTTTCTGTCTATGTCTAAAATCCTCGACGTGTGGTAAGGAAGGAGAAGGCGGCCAAGGTACTGGTACAGGAACATATTCTTATGCAGAAGAGATAAAATCCAGTAAATCACAATTAAAATCGGTCTCTTCTGGAAGTAGGGCTGTGTTGGCTTTGGTAGACGCTGCTGTGCCATCACTTCTTGTCTCCACGGCCAGTGCACCCCAATTCATCGTCTTCTTAGTTTCCGTCATGTTCTAACTCGGCCGAATCATACCGAATCATTAAACCTAGCCCGGCACCATTAACATGACCTGATAAGCTTATGCTGACTCACAGACAGGCCACCTCTGTGATGAAACATGCCATTGCTCACAAAGGACTTGTACTCAAATTGTCTGCGTCACAACTTTCAAAACAAGGAGGATTTATCTCACCACTGTTAGCTGGTATTACTGGAACTCTTCTTCCAGGATTACTCGATATTGGAAGGGGACTTCAGCTTCCTGGAACTACACGTGGGAGAGGTATCTTCCGCATGGGCAACGGAGCTGCCATACTTGGTTGAAAAAAAGAAATTAGCGACTGAAGCGTTATCACACTTGAGAGAGAGTTATTACCAAGCGTTGGGAATTTCAGAGGTGTGTTTTCAAAGGATCAGCTGACATAGGCAGATCAAATCTACCACGACGAGAGCTACGTGATTAATCTTCAAAATTATTACCAGGGATCCGGAATTCATTGGGTGGCTATGTATAACGATCCACAGCAGTGCGACGTGGAGTACTTTGATACCTTTGGTTTATCTCCAATGAAGTAATACGATACTTAAAATCCGCTAAGCAGCGTGGTACTGTGTATAATTCCTTGCAGTTTCAGGATGTCAATGACAAAACCTACGGATGGTACTTTCTTTTAAAATATCCAGCAGAGGTACAGCCGAACATCAACTGTCTTAGCAATCTTAGCGCTATTACAACTGCATCGTCGTTTTGTGGATAGGTAAAATATAATACAACAACAATCCAGTCATGGACTTGTGGTGTTTCAAGTGTAAAAGGATAGTAAAAACTCCACAGAGGTGGTCACTAGATATAATCGCCTAATGGTCAAGTCGTTCTGCAATGTGGTGCCTAAAAACCGCAGATTGTGAAGGGTCAGGCAGCAGTTCCTCTTCCTGTGTCGCAGTTGCTGCCGACTTAATGTGCCTTTTCTGTTAAACAAAATGCATCATTCTCATTGCAGACACTGCGATCTGAGCACGAGCTGCAAAAACATTCGGATAGAACGAAATCTGTGACCGGAGATTGCAAACAATTTGGTAAGCGTCAGATCATATGTTGTGCTATTGATATTTGTAAAGGGGTGTCGTTTGGTGGGTGTGCCCCTCTGTTGATTGATTTGGCGATCGTTATCTAGAGGATGACCTCCGTCGATGTTATTGCCCAGTGTGAGTGGATAGATAGAACAGTGACAGAGAACTGAGCGAGACTATTGAGAAGAAATAAACAAATACGAGCCCCCTTAAAGAAAAAAAAAATAAAATGAATTTTAATAAATTAATACATAAAATAAAATTGCAATTTCAATCCAACAGATTTACATTAATAGCGAGACAAGTTGTTAACTCCATTCAAACCCAAACCGTATGAAATCATCAACAAAACATAATCAATGATATCAGCGGAAGAGAAGACCATCAGATCACTAGAAATTCGTCATTCTTCAAGACAGTAAATTTACGGATTCGTTCATCATAGTAACGAGTGGTGAAAAGAGTACAATGTCCACGCCGATTTGCATCACCTGGCGTCGTTCCTCTATTGACTTCGTGTATTCCGCGTCTAGCGTATATGCTTGGTTCTTCCTCTGACCCTTCTATTCCGAACTCTCTATTTCCTGACTTCCCTCTTGGACTGCCCTCATCGGGTTCTCGGGGAAGGATATAGAATGCTGTTCCCTTAAATGACAAGATTACGACTAAAGCTCTATGTGTTTCACCACCTATCCGTATATATATAAAATTCTCTTACTTTCGTTATTCAGAAACGTAAATAGCTATCCGCACTGCATAAATTCTGATATAAGATGACCTTAACGATTAACGGTCCTTACAGATTTACTGTATTTGAAGTAAGGTACAATCGTTATCTCTAGTACAAATGACTATTGCAATATACGTCCAAGTCTGACATTAATTAAACAGTTCATCGCCCCCGCTCCGCCAGCGATTGACTAGAAATTAACACGTGCGATGTTTACAAACAACGTTTCCGTATATATCAGCATACATTACTATACGACTTCTTACTCTAACTAGTCAGTCCCACTCAATAAGATAAATGCTCGATTACTATTGCATAAGATTCACTAAATTCTAGCTTACAATAACTAATAACCTGCAAGGTCATTCAAGCATTACAAATCATATATAAATATGCAATTATCATTAACTCAGGATAAACAGTATCATCCTACAGACAAAGGAAATTACTTCATATAACCATATGAAATTCTGCACATTTTAAGATTTGGATTAATTTGTAAATCCCTACGAAATACTACACATTTGAATATTTGGATTACATCATAAATCCCTATGAAATACTACACATTTGAATATTTGGATTACATGCAATCCGTCAATCAATGAACTAATGACTATAAAATTAAAGAAATAAATTGCATAACAACTCTAGCATATCAACAGGTTTCTCGAAATTGAGTAAACGATACATAGCATGGATCAATCATATCAAACACATTTGCATAAAACAAGCAAATAAAAATAGAAAATAACATGAAAATTAAAATTGCGTACCTTAATGCTGTTTCTTTTCCACACAATTGTGCGTCCTAGCACTATAGCCTGTCTTTTCCTTTCAAGACAGCTATCTGGCCTCTTTACTTGTTAACGAGGGAAAACACTATTCTGTTAGGTTTCCCACGGAGTCAACCTGTCTTCTCACAAGAAAGATTTCTGACTAACTAAATTTGACTAAGGTCGGTAAATTTAAACTCCCATAACTTCCAAAGTTTACGCCTTTATTTTAACTGACCAATCGAAAGCAACTGTTCCTAAATTTTCCCCAAAATAATCATGTCTTTGATCAGATTTTGACAGCCTATAATACGATCCAAACAACTTTCCTTCGAAGATCAATTATTTGACATGAGGTCCTTTCATGCAGTTATGGTCGATAACCCTACTGTACTTTCCCATGATAGCGTTACTGTCAATTCTACTGAACGTAGGTCCTTTTATGTTTCAGAGATCAAATAAAGGAAATATAAAAGTGACCGTTCTCAAAAACTTTTCTGGCTTGACTATGAAAAAATTTTAATGAACAATTTATTCAACTTGAAGATTCAGTACTTCTTCAAAATTCGACACATTACAATATTTTAAACTTACTGGTAAACTTCCATAACCACGCGGAGGGTGGACATTACCCAGAGACAGATATACCATACCATGGTATCCGCTAGAAAAACAACTCGATCAAAACGATCAGCCTCTGCCTGGACAGGATTCCTATAACGACGTGGATATCTTTGCCATACTGCCTGATATGTATTACAGAGATCATCCAGACGATAAGACAGGTTGAGATAAAATCATGCTGACAGACTTAACGGAATTCAAACCCCAAAACCTGCCCGCAACCATTTTCCACGTCGCATAGTCATTGTTGTGGTTGTAGAGGACATATGGTCTGCCGACCTTGTCGACATGACAGATTACAGAACATACAACGATCATTTCATGACAGTCATCGATGTCTTTAGCAACTACGCCTGGGTGGTTCCTCTCAAAAGCGAAAAGGTAAACACTATCGTTGAGGCGTTGGACAGCATTGTGGGTACCCCTTGAAACCCCAAATTATGGGTCGATCACGGCAGTGAATTTTACAACAAAGACGTATCAAACTTGGCTTCTTAAAAAAATAACCTCGACATGTACAACTCACGAAATCGAGACAAAGCCGCTGTCGTTGAACGATTTAACAGGACTAAAAGAAACTCAGGTGCAAAAGATTCACCAGCGATAACACCAACAGATACTAAGATTTTTTACCAGAGATCGTTGACCAGTATAATCAAGCATGGCATCGAAGCATTAAAATGTCTCCAACAGAAGCTTCATCAGTTACCCAACAGGGTGACCATGACCGAAAACAGGAGGTCACAGACGCCATATGTTTTAGACATATATTTAAGGGAAGTGACCGCGTTAGAATCAGCAGACATATAAAGCAAATCCAAGCAAGGATACACATCCAAATGGACCGAGGAAGTCTTTGTGGTGGATACAGTCAAGACAACAATGCCGGTCACGTACACGCTTAAAAATGCCTCAGAAGAACCCATGAAAGGTTCTTTTTACGAGCAAGAATTATCGAAAACCAACCAAAACGTGTTCAGGATCGAAACGTCCTTTCAACCAAAGGTAAAAAAAAAAATCTCTCGTCAAATGGTTGGGTTATTCTGACACCTTTAACTTGTGGATTCCGACGGCGGTGTTGCCATCTTTGAGGGACTGTGCACATGAGGCGATAATGCCTCCGATATAATTTTATCGTAAGCTGCCTTTTTACCAGAGACTGGTTGACACTTCGCTGCATGTTTTGAAGTCCCACCACTTCAAAAACACGTCTAAATAGATATCAAATTTAATAAATTTCTGACGACCTGGACGCGAAGCTCTCGTCACCAGGTTAAGCAATTGACAATACTAATCTAGCTGTGATGCTCATAGATTAAATTGCTATAACTAATTTTGGATATGGTACTACTGCTTATATCCCTGCACTGGTCTCTGGTGACTGTGACATCGTCTCCTCCACTGATTTTCCTCATACTCCTTATGTCCACTTCACGAAATATCATCTAAGGCATATTACTAAAATTATGATTTACAAATATCACAGCCTCATCAAAACGTTTCAATATACCCTCAGTCATCCTTCACTGTCGCAGTCAACTCTGCTGTGGACAGCGGTGATGACTCTGTGACACATGGTATGTATGACCATAATTCTCTCCACAATCGCAGATAAGATAATGACATCTCGCGAACATGCATCATTTTATACTACACTGTAACCTTTAAAACATTTTCGCTCATACCGAGCCAAAACTCTCCTTTATTATACATTTAATCTTATGGCCCAGAACCATCCATCCGCTTAAACACACTTCTGAAAAAAAGTGGTCCAGAACCATCCCATTTTAGCTGCATATGACTACATCCATATAAAACACCTTTCTGTGCATTAAAGTGACAACTTCTTAAAACGTGGTCCATAACCACCCCATTTTATGCACTGGAGTGACCCCTCATGAAAAAGTGGTCCAGAACCCCCACTCCATCATACTACTCACCTGGGGTTGTATAATTGGTACCGTCATACCTGTACCCAAATCTATGACTATTGAAGAGATTAAGATGACTACTTTAATCGACCAGGACCTTCAGCATGTTATCAAATCGATACATTCTGTAGATTGGAAACATTCATACAAACAACACAAAACCTTGGAAACATTTTTCAAGACTCAGATCGTTCCAGTTACAAATGGTGTTGTCCTACTGTGTGACAGGAAATTAGTAACACCGAAAGGGTTACAACACAGAGTGATAGAACTAGCACATGAAGGCCATCAAGGCATAGTCAAGACAAAACAACTTCTTCGTGAGAAAGTATGGTTTCCTGGTATTGACAAATAAATAGAGGATTAAAGTCAAAGTTGTATACCATGCCTTACATCAACGCCAAAGGAAATGACGGAGCCGCTAAAAATTACAGTTATACCAGTCAAGCCTGGTGTCAAATTAGCTTGGATTTCAGTGGCCCTCCTTCATCAGGAGTCTACCTAATGGTACTTATTGATGACTTCTCAAGGTATACAGTCGTTGAAATTATTAACTCAACATCAGCAAAAACTGTCATCCCGCAACTTGACAAGATATTTTCAATGTTCGGAATACTAGAAGCTGTAAAAACGGATAATGGACCTCCATTCAATGGACAAGAGTTTACAAAGTTTGCAGAATACATGGGATTTTAGCATAGGAACATCTCACCTTTATGGCCTCAAGCTAACGACGAAGCAGAAAGGTTTATGAGAACAACTGGAAAAGCAACTATAGCAGCTAATGCAGAACATAAAAGTTGGAAACAAGAAATGTACAACTTTTTACGGAATTACGGAGCCAAACCTCATGCAACAACCAACAAATCTCCCGCCGAGATGCTACTTGGACGAAAAGCGAGAACTAAGTTCCTAAGTATATAAATCAAATCAGACGACAACAAAACCACGAAAACCGATACTGAGACAAAGGAAAAGATAAAGAACGATGCAGATCAAACTCGAAAAGCGAAGTCAAATTTCGAATTTGGAGACAGTTTTCTAGTAAAGCAAGAAAAGCGAGACAAGTTGTTAACTCCATTCAAACCCAAACCGTATGAAATCATCAACAAAACATAATCAATGATATCAGCGAGAAGAGAAGACCATCAGATCACTAGAAATTCGTCATTCTTCAAGACAGTAAAGAATTCACCCCATATTCCACCCTAGTAGTAAAGATAGGTGATGATCTTCTCTCAGAGACCCCCCTGCCCCCCAAAACGTTGTACGTTAACATTCTTGTCAGCAGCCCTTTTTAGCTCAAAATGATGACTTTCACATGATAAGGCTTTTTTAACACATTTCTGACAAAAAATATGTTTTGTCGGGGCAGGGGTGTGTCTGAGATAAGATCAGACAGATCACCTATCCTTACTACTGACAGTTTCTTATACTTATCAGCAAAATAATATTGTTACAAAATGTCATATTAAACAAATGAAATATATATATATAATGTCTTATTATAAACCATCAGTACGACATGTTGAATTTGATCTGACAAACAGATTTTGTAAGAGATTTAATTCAATCAAATCAGCCTCAAGTTATACTGGCATAAAACCTAAAATAATAAGCGATTGTATTAAAAAAGTAGGTTATCATATATCACCAAAATATGGATCGGTATGGTTATTCGCGACTGAAAATGTGAGAATAGCGAGTTGGGCAGATGATGTGATGACATTTATTGATAATATGGTCGACATATTATTTGATAACGATATTTCTAAAGCTATAGAAATTCAAACAGTAAAAATAATAAAATATTTTTACAAAACATATAATCACAACACAACCCCATATGAACTCCTAACTTGTTATATAACATGCTAGCAAGTTCGGGGGCATTTTCGAAAGACGACACAGACATCACAACCCCATGAACTCCTAGCTTGTCACATGACATGCTAGCAAGTTCAGAGGTTACATATAACTTATCCTAGGACACTAAACAATTTCCCCATGTGATCCCCTAGGTTGTCATCTAACATCCTAGAGGGACCGGAGGAAGTTCGAAATACACGAAACAGACAGCACGGTTTAACCCCATGTGATCCCCTAAGTTGTCGAACAACATCTTAGCAGGGTCAGAGGTTACATATAACTTATCCTAGGACAGCACATTTTAACCCCGTGAACTCCTAGCTTGTCATGTAACATTCTAGCAAGTTCGGAGGTTACATATAAGGACGGCACAGACGGCACAAACACAGACACACACACACAACACAACACAGACACAACACAAACATGCAAACATACAAACAACACAAACGTATCCTAGCGGGAAACCTTAAATTACGTCCAACAGATTTCGTACACCCACCCACCAGGCAAACACCTGAGGGTGCAAAAGTGCACCCACCACGTGTTCACATTGTGGGTAAGTGTATTTTGTCTGTTGGACATTGGGAAATTCCTGGGATATATATATATATATTGAAAAAGTTATCATATAGTTATCTAATACAGACAGGCACCTAGATCATATAGGAATTTAAAAAAAATCATAATTATAACCTAGAGTGTGGATTTCTGAATAAAATAACATCTATTGTGAAATACTTCAATTTTCAAATACATTGGAGCGGTCTATACAGTGTGTATATATAGGCCAAGCATTTTATGTTAATTATAAGTCTCTATCCATCAGACGCTTGCTACGGACGTTTTCTAGGCTATACAGAAAAATCATATTTATTGGGACTAGAGTTTAGATTTCTGAATAAAATAACACTACTGTAAAATACTTCAATTTCATAATACATTGGAGCGATCTAGTAATGCCAGCCTTTGCTGCCGTTGCTAGGCGACATACTAAAAAAATCAATAACTGTATCAATTGTTCTTTGTTATGCTGTCTCAAGATAACGTGATGTGTGCTTAGACACAGCATATTTATAGCACAATTACAATTTTGAATTTTGTGATATTTTCTCGATAGAACTTGGGTTTTATGTTTGTCTGTCTGTTTGCCTTCTTCTGGAGCTAAAGTACATTTTTAAATAATTTGACATATACATCTTGATAAAAAAACAATGTTAGTCTTTCATAACAGCAGACAACTCTGTTCTAGGTCATGCCTGACAGAGTTGGTCTATCTTGATTAACTAATACTTTATGCTAACAGAGTTGTCCATATTGATCAAATAATACATATTCCTAGAGGATTTGTCGATCTTGATTAAAATACATTGAATAAGACAGACATTTGAGATAAAAGTGTTTCAAAACTCTACTGATTATACGTTTTATAGCCAAAAAATAAACCAAATTTTTAATAGTATAAAATCTAAATCACATATGCAATGCTAGATAACTTACAAAAGATTTTAGAGCATAGGAAGTAGTATATATAAGGCGAGTTTTGAGACACTTTTATCAAGCCCATCTCGTAAACAAAAATACAGTAATTTTTTAAGGAATTTCATGACCTACTACAAGATTCTCAACGCTAGCTATCAAGTATAATGTGCTATCATGATTATATAACAAGAATTTAATTCTGCCAGATACCTTACGGCGACTTTCAAACATTTCTTTCATTGCAATTTTATTAAGGAGATATTTACTACCCTTTGCAAAAACCTTTGACCTGTCCAGGTCTATAATGATTTTTGTATACTGACCTTGGCTTATTGGATCATGTAAATTTTCATATTTTAATGCAAGTGCATCTCGTAAATTTTCGAGATAATGAAAATATTTGCTATCGTCTGTTCTGATAAGGGAAAGTTTGATTCTGTCAAATTTACTAAAACAAATACCCAAAATTTCATCATTAAATTCAAATGATAATTGCTGGTTATTGACCATTATTTTTTTTATTTTGCTATTAACTCCATCGACTAATGTTAAATTTTCAAACATTATTTCTAATGTTTAGACAATGTTACTTAAATAATGTCCAAGTGCGAGCGTATTAATTCCGTCTTTACAATATCTTTTATCGTCAAAATTACTTAGTCCACGTTTTATAATTGTATTCGTTTCAAGTTTATGATGATTCGTCCTAATGACATTAGTTTTGATAAAACTGATGCTATTGTTTAGAGCTGCTTTGAAATCGTCAAAATGCATCATCTTTTTTACATGTCCGCGAGGGATACCTTTAGCTTTCTTTGTCAGTTTATTGTCATCTAATATCACAGCATACATTTTGCTTCTTAGTCCAACAAACTCTCTCACCGGCACAAACATAAACTGATCTTTCATCTTTCCAATAACTTTCTTGTTCGAATTATCTTGAAATCCACTACATGTTGGATAATCTGATAAATCAAATAGATCTTTATTATTTTAAATGTCCTGATAGACATTTTCACATTTTATATTATAAACTAGCGAGTCTGTATCAGTAAATAGCAACTCCGAATCTGGCCATTGCTTTTTGGTAAAATTGTAGTGAAAATCGTACATCAGCCACTTTGATATATCAAGTACAGCTGCACCAACATAAATTGGCTTATTTAACTTTAAATTTGTCTTTCGTCGTTGTATTGCAGCAAGATTTTCATTCAATATTTTCATACTAACAAAACCATCATCATTAACTAATTTATTTCTACGATTAATGTCATTAACAATCTCAATATTGACTCGTTTATTAATATTCTCCATAGTCTTACCAAACACCGAATTGTTCATTAACTTGAAAAAGTTTTTCTCAAATTCGGTTTTAGCCACGGCACGACGTTTCGTATTTAAGTCAATATAATCTGCCATCCACCGCGACTGATTAAACTTTAACACGCGATGGACTTTTCTCAGAATTAGTCCAGCATCTACTACTTGCTTTAAATTTTTGTAATGCATAACGTAATTTCTTTTATCTAACAAATTTGGAACTAGCTTATTAACAATCGGATTTTTTGCTGTTGTTGTTGCTCGTTGTTCAGACGATAATAAACTATAATCAATCGTCATTGACTTTGCGCAAAACGGATAGTCGTTGTGTAGATCATGTAACGAACTAGGATAGTCTAGATCAACTTCAACAAAATATGAAATATCTTTCGGAAGATTTTTTCCAGTTTCTGTAAGAAATTGATTTGGAGTTATCCAATGAAACCCACCGCAAGGCATTGGCTGTGACATGGCCCACTCATAAAGGTTCACACAGTCCAGATAAATAATGTAACTCGACGGGAGATTTTTATCATGATTTTTCAGATATTTGTTATTAGCTACTGCATATTTTTTTGTTATAACGCTAATTCCGCCTCTGATGCCTTTTACAATAAAGTTAAACATATTGACATCTGTTAAAAGATCTAGTTCTATTTTGCTCGTTTTTAGTAGAGCGTCCCAAGACAGTCCTGGAGCAGAATAAAACTAACAGGGGTCTAATCCATAATTTGCATGACTAACTTGACGAAAATTCTCGAAAACATCTGCTAGCAATAATACATCTGTTTTCAAATATAAATCGTGATAATCACCAAATGTTTTACAGCCAAATTTATTCCACATATCTTGTGCATATTTATACCCGTCATCTGTAATGTTTTCATTTGTGAGCTGCGAGTAAAATTTATCTTTGTCGGGTAGAGAAGTTTCATTAAATCTGCTCCAATCGTCAAGATACTCGTACGGAAAGATACCTTTTTTTGTCAGATCGACATAGTTTTCACCGAAGCAACTTTTTAGGTTAGCGAAATTGCTACAACCTTTAACGAGCTCATCTAATGATGCTGCCATAAATTGCATACTGTCAATAAAGCGTTATTTGCCGAGCGTCACTGACATATACTTTTCAAAATTATTTGGAATACATTTTATTACGTTATTTAATTTTAGTTTAGCTTAAATATTTTCATCACCAAAAGTTTCTACAATGATATGACTGTCATAGCCACGAAAGTATGTAAAACTACGGGAATAAAATTTGGAGCATGAAATTTTAAATTACAACTGTTATGAGCTGCTCCACGATATTGGCCGGTCAAATGACAATGATCTCGCACCTTATCACGGACTCCGTTGGAGTTCACCAGCAACTTTTCACAAATATGACAATTAACTGCCTCATCAAAGTCAAGTTGTTGTTTAGACGTTATTCTCATTGGAGCTGTTTTAAGTAATCTGTTAGAAATTTTATTAACTTCGTCTATTAAATTTTTTAGTAACCATACGGCTGGATTTTCAACTCTATATAACTTTATCGGAGATGAAAATTTATCGCTGGCGCAACAAACTACTTTATAAGCTACTCCGCAGGGAATATGCTGTTGTATTGTTCTGATACTGGATTTATTCGGATCATTTTCTGCTCCAATCACAGGAACGAGTAGACACTCGAAATCAGCGTAAATAACAAAAGGAATATTCAGTTTATGATTATAATTTTTAAATTTTAATATTTTTTCTTTTTCGCTGGGCATAGTTATTTTTTGAACGTTTACACAGTATTTGAGATGCTCCTGCAGTCTTTCATCGCTAGAAAAGCCGTGCAGACATCTATAACAGAAATATTTCTTGTTTTTATTTTTACTGTACTGTCCGCCAACTAGGCCGTTAAAGTTTTTTATCCAACAGTAATGTCCCCGATAAAATAATAAATTGATTGTCTTTTGTGAAGCATTTTCTGAGATATATCTCGGGTAAACGTTTTCTTTATCGTCTAGTCCGAAAACATTTACTGAGATACCGTTTTGTTTTTCAAACTTTGGTATATGATTTTCTGCTACTGGAAAGTTGATACCATCAAAATTGAGTTCGTCTTTGTGCGGAAAATACTTGCTAACGCGATCAGAATTTTGTTCTTTTGGAAACATCGCAGAAAGAATAGACCACTGAAAACATCTGTCATCATTATTTTTGACATTTATACAGCATTTTTTGTTCTTAATTTTTTGAGGGAGATCGACGTACAAACTACCGCGAAGCACGTTATATTTTGCTGTGTGAAATAAAACTGCTTTTATCATTTCAAATTTCCAACCTGACCCTGACGAGGTAAATTGTTCTAATTTTTTGTTTATTTCTTGATGTATTTCATCGGCGACCATGGCAATGTTTGTTCCAGTTAATATCTTTCTCGATTTAGCTGTTAAATAGGGTTCCGAAATTTCGCTGTCAAGACTTTTTGTTTCGAAAACTACATCCTCAACTGCGTGTAACTTTGATAAAATCGTATGATATTGGACTATAAGTTTGATACTTTTATGAACCGCAAGTTCTTGAGCTATAACAGGTTGTAAAAGATGAAATAAATTTGTAGAGCTAAAATTTGCTAAAATGTTCTGATCATCAAGTTTATAACTGTTATCATAACCTGAAAATGCTGAAACAATTTTTTCAGATTTGATAATGCTCTTTTTGGCAATATCTCGCAATTTCAGCATTATATATATAGTAATATTACTATATTTAATTGAAATTTTTTAAATTAGAGATATGAAAAACCTGATAGTATAATGACAGAAATCTTGAGATATCTGCCACTGACAGCGGAAGAGCAAGAAACGTATCATATACACCCAAAGTACAACTTATATGCTGCAAATGCATTAGGTTCTGTTATCAACATATCATCTAAAAAATCTATTGGCATACCAACACCTGCTGGTATGTTAATTTCAGTGAAAGGTGATAATGCAGAAAGAATTGAAATGTTTAGAAAAGATTTTATTTATACTTTGTTTTGCGGTGATATTCCAGAGGGACAGCGAGTATATAGAGCAAATGGAGCAGTTGCTGATGATAATATTGAAAATCTAGGATTACAAGATGAATTTCAACCTCATCCAAAATTTGATCTATATGAGGCAAATGATAAGGGAATTATTCGACATAAAAAAAACTAAAAAAGTTGTTGGAAATTTACATAATAGTGGATATCTTAGTGTGATGGTACGTGGAACAAAAATTAATTTTGTTTATTATCTATCGCATCGTTTTATTTACGAAACTTTTCATGGAGTTATTTCAAATAATTTAGTTATCGACCATATTAACAAAATTAAAACAAATAATCGTCTAGAAAACCTAGATCTAGTAACATATCAAGAAAATAGTAGAAGAGGAGATACTGGTGGTAATAATTGTAAAAATCTAAAATCAATTATTTCAATAAACTTAGAAACTGGAGAAGAAATAAAACTTAAATCAATAACAGCATGTGGAAAATATCATAAAATTAACAAACAATCAGTGAGAGATGTAGCTGACGGCGTACACAAATCAGCAACGTCCATGCTGACATTTGACAGATTTATCTTTAGATACGATAATTAATAATACTTTCTATATCATTTCTAGTAAGACAATTATGACTAAATTCTATGACATCGTCGCGATTTAATCATAATGTCATCAACTTATTTGCATCAAGTTTTATTATATCTGCTGCTGTTAACAAAAATCTATCAGATTCGCCCAATGTTATGATAACATCAACAAAATAAAAACTATGTCCCAGCAAACAATTTTGAACTGCTTCAGCTAATTCTTTCTTGTTTAGTATATTAACTCGCTGATGATATTTTATTTCCCCGAACATATTATTTATTAATTAGATAAAATATTATTATAATAATGAGTATGATTGAGATACTAGCTCAGCTATACTCGGAAGATTTTGTTTCAGTTCCTAATGTTACATCAGAAAATATTACCAATGACAGATTTGCTCATTATACTGAAAATGATATTTTGTATAACTATGACGACGATGACGAAGATGATATTGTTGTTAGCAAGAAAAATTTAAGCAGACCAACAACTGGGCGATATGATGTTAAGTACCATATTGCCAAAAAAATATTAAAATTTAATTTTAGTGTTGCTTTGCATCAAATATTTTGGCAACTTATAAAACCCTTTCTAAACGTAAAAATACCTGGACAACAAAGAAATATTAAATACGATTTTATTTTTGTTAAAATATTTAATTTAATGCCAATTGATGATGTGAGAAAATTACATTTAATTTCTTTATGCAAAGCAGTAAAATGTAAGTCAGTATTAATAAAATACGAGCAAATTTATAATAATATTATTCAGTCGATGTAATCGCAGTCGATGAAATCGACTTAGTTGGTACCCAACTATTAAATTTATCGCTATACACGCGCCATTTGACTAAACTTTTGTTGCCGCGCTTTTTAATAACTTTTTCAATAACAAATACATCTTGTTCTGTTTTCTGAAGTTCTTGTTCGTAAAAACTGCCAGTTATAGGTTCTCCTAACAAATCTTTCAATGAATATGTAACTGGTATTGTTAAAAGTACTTTATCAACAACAAATACTTCTTCGCTCCAGTTATGAGTATAGCCTTTTTCAAATGTTTTTTTCGCCAAGGAAATTCTAACTTTATCGCCAACTTTAAATTTATGTCTGCGGTACATATTTTCATTAGTTAGTATTGGATTTGCAATCGCGTCGTTTGACGACATTTTAAGGGTTCGGTGTTTCGTGTTATTGTATTCGTCAACAATTTTCTGTAAACTGTCAATATATTTATTCGTATTTTTAGCTGTCAGATACTTATGAATTTTTTCGTTGAGCGTGCGATTAAATCGCTCGACAATAACGCTTTTCCCCTCATTTCCAGTAACGTATTTTTTAATGTTATTTTGTTCCAAAAACTGCTCAAACTTTTTATTAAAAAACTCTGCTCCATGATCAGTCCAGATTCTGTTTGGTTTTCTTTCTGTAGTTGTTATTATTTGTTTTAGCGCATCAGTCATAGAGGTCCCTGTTTTATCCGAAACTGGAACACTAAACGCGTATTTACTAAAAACATCGACAACATTAAAAAGATATCTTTTATTATCGTTAAACGGAGCTAGATTTGACATATCAACTAAATCTATCGCCCAGATGTCATCAACTGCATTTGCGACAACTTTACGTCGCGGAAACTTTTTTTTTAGGTCTATGTAGTTCGGCTGCCAGATCATCATACAAGTCTCTACCGAGTCCAAGTTTATATTTTGCTCCAATAAAGCCCTGGACCAGCCTTCGGTCAACACGTTCTCGCATATTTACGGGTTTCATTTCACGAAGTTCGTCTAACATTACTTTATCGCAGCTGTGTTTATTTTGTTCGCTGCCAGGAAGCTCAATATCTCTGTAGCAGATATCATGACGCATTGCTATTGCGTCAACTTGATTGTAAGGCTCTTGTCCTGGCAGCAGATTATCATTTTCGTCAAGTTGCTCATCAAGAGGATTATAAGGTCCAATATATTTATGGCCTGGCAATGTCCAACCGCCTTTTGGTTTCGGCAGTTTGCCAATTAATTTATGTATATCTATACCTGTTCCAATTATTTCTCTGTTGTTGCATTTCTGGCAATATGTAACAATTTTATTTTGCTCAAGGCATAAATCTCTATCGCAATCGCAGTCGCATGTCATTTTTTATTTACAACTGACAAATTTTTCAGAAAATAATAATTTTATTATAATCTGAAAAAAATTAAATTTTTTGTCAAATTCTGACGTTTTTTCGATTATTTTGCCTGTTTTCTTAGCGATTTTTTGGTTAAATTTCTCGTTTTTTACGGGTCAAAACCCCAGCATTTTTCAATATAATTTTTAGCATTTTTTTGATATTTTCATACAAAAACGAGCAAAATCAACAAAAAATCGACGAACAAAAACAAGAAAAATCAGATAAAATAGAAAAAACATCGAAAAATGCTAAACTTTATATTGAAAAATGCTGGGGTTTTGACCCTAAACCATTTTCAGATTTATAATAATATTGTTTCAGTCGTCTACTAAAATAACGTCAGGCTGGCAGCCCGCTCCGGACAACTTTGCTGCTGGCTAAAACATACTTTTTCTTTTTCCACAGATTGCACAAATACTTTTCAGAATTATTCTATTATTTTTTGTTTTTTTCTGTTTTCTCGTCTTTATTTTCTGTTTTAGTTTTACACTTAAGACAATATACTGACATTGTATATTAGTGAGTTTAGACAAAATTAATTGCAAGCTTTACAAAAATTAATTGCAATCTCATCATTAGCTTAAAAGGGTTGTTTGTCAAATTGCAAAATAAACTTTAAAAAATCTGGATTTTTGGTCATCTGTTTAATGAACATTATTCAATAATATCCACAAGCGGAAGTTCCAACTGGCTGAATTTGATTAGACGAATAATTTATTATTTTGTATTTACTCATATATTTTTTTACCACGTCACTTGGTGGAATTCCGAACGAGTCAAAATAATTGTTATCAAAAACAGCTACCCAATGTGTACCAGATCCGTCACTAAAATCTTGTATATTTATAACACACGAACCTGGCGATGTCAGCGTCATATGCTCATCTTTTGAGTAAATTCCTTGAAAATATTTTACTTTTTTTAGTTTATCAAGTATATCAAAATTACTTAACGGAGCCGACAAAGTCAGCTGCGACTTTATCTCCTTGTTCCTGGCAGCATTAGTCCTCGTCCTCGTCCTAACAGACCCGGCAATAGACTTCCCGCTAATCCTGCTAGTAATGGGGCTATTGGAAGAAATCCACCTTGTAGCTGTCGTGTCTTTTTTTTCGTCGTTGTCTTTTTTCGCACCGTTTTTCGCTTAGGCATTATATTTAATCTTTAGACAAAAAATTGCTATCGATCTTCATAGGAAAATTTTCTTTATTCCGCCGCCGCGGACAATACCATTACCTTTAACTGCCTTTTCTGTTATGCCAGATACTGCTCCAGACGCTGCTGCTAGCCCTAATGTACCTAACACCGGCAACATTTTAGGTAGTAATGTTTTGGCTATTACAGATAGTGCCGGACCGAAGAAATCACCTTCCACCGCAATGCGGTGGGACATCGCAGTTATTTGGGCAGCAATTAAATTTAAAACAAAAGGTTTTTTGCGATCGTATTTATTTACTTGATTTTTGGTTAACAACAATTTTGTTAAAGTACCCGCTGCGTTAGGGTTGACCTTTAATGAAACCTGCCTCTGTTTTGCAACAGCAGCTACTAATTTTCTAACTTGGCCATCAGTTAAATATATTTCTTTTACAATATATTTTGTCATTATATATATATAACAATTACAGATTAAACTTGAAGTTCTTCAAACTTTGAGTAAAGTGTAAATCACTCTAAACTTGGACTGTCATTTTACCTCCGACAGAGTCAATTGTAACAAATCTATCGCTTATCACTAACGCATATACGTTTAACGGCGCTGCTGGAGCGTCTCCGAGTGTCCAAGTAATTTCAATATCAGCTGTGCTGTCTACAGCTGGTTCGCTATGCTTACTAACATCAAAGTAAAATATCGGATAAAGTGTACGAAATTCCTCTAATGATATCTGAGATCCATCTCCAATGTCCTGATATTTTTGCACTGCGTCGAGTAAATACATGTACGGTCGAGTAATATTTTTATTAGCGTCATCTGCAAAATTACATTCTATCGCTCGTTCTGGGTATTGTTTTGAATTTATTCTAGCATATATTCGTCTAACATCAGCATTATCAAATATTCCATTATTTTGTTGCTGGTTACCACGTTGAGCTTGTTGCTGGAATACAACAAATAATTGACGCGGTAGTTGCTCACTTGATGTTGTTGTGACTCGCCATGTGTAGTCGGTGGTATTCGGAGCTGCTGTTTGATATATTTTATGTTGCTGAAAATAAATTCTATTAGTATGTTTTTGCAGCATATCATTTAATTCTGCCATTTTAGTGATTGACGGAGTTATTCGTGGCATCCACAGCGTAAGTTTGTTTATGACAAATTGTACATCAACCCCACCAGATCTGAACAAACAATCATTTTGTTCTGCTCGATCTAAAATAAGTGTATGTTTAACTCCACGAAATACTTTATTATAGTCCCTGCAAAAGCCAAATATTGTACTTAACGACAGCATCATTGTAATTTGATGTGATTCTGCTGCAAGTGCCTTTCTCTTAGCATAACCATCGTTGTAACGTACACTTTTAAAACCTACTATATTATCGTTAACTATAGCTAACATTGCAGCTCCATCAGCTGCTGCTCCTGGAGGTATTATATCAAGATTATTACAAGCAGCAGTAAGTGAGATTCTTGTAGCGTCTGCATTAGCGTCTACAGCTGGTAAGGCTATACCAAGAGAACCAGCATGGGGAATAAGAAAATTTCTCACATTTGCAGCGCTTGCAGCAGCATCAGCTCCAGCTACAACTGCTGTCCTTGGAATAAATTCTACAGATGCTGCTGTAGCAATTCCAGTATCTTTAAATCACATCATATTATTTGCAGTTGACCTGGAGTAATCATCGGAAAACGAAATAGTATTTAAGATTGTACTTGCAACTTGTAAGTGATTTGAAATATCTTCGACAGTTTGATTAGCCAGCTGATATCGAGCACTTCTAAATAAACACCAACCTATATTTATAAGAGCTACTTGTGCATTAGCTGCAATTGCAGCGGGTGGATTAGCTACTGTCATAATCTGGCCACGAACTTCTAACATTGCTTTGTGAGACAGTAGAAATACGTCCTCGTCTCTAGTATTAAATGTTCTGACGCCAGCCTTATTAGGCTCGTTAGAATTTTCATCAAGATATTCGACATATTCAAACTCTGTTACTGTGTCGTCTGTGTCATAAATTTCTGCTAAATCGAGATAATTTTTCACAGACAATTTTTTATTTATTAGGTTACACAAAATTATTGCGGCGCTGTTACTTTAGATATTAAATTTTGTATAATCTGCTCGCCCTTTGGTGATAAAAGTTTTTTTGTTGTTGTTATCATTGCGCGTTGAGTTTCTTTTGTTGGTGCGATTTCTGAAATAGCTTGTTTGATTGTTACACTGCTTTGCGGTGCGCCTTTTATTTTATCAGATATTTTTTGTCCCACAGCAGTTCCAGCAGCAGATGCAGCTCCAGTTGCAAAAGCTTTTGATGCGTCAAGTGCAATTGGCGCAACTTTACGAGCTAGTCCTGGAATATTTTCAATAAGTTTAGTAAATATATTTCCCAAAAATCCTCCTACTATTTTTCTTCTATAAATTTTTTTCTGTTTCATTATATCTGAGGTTGTATAATTTTGCCGTCTTACTGTTGTTCACGCAAGTGCAGGTAATAAGTGACAACTTCATTATTCAAATCCAACTGTCTTCCAGATTGATCTGTCAATTGCATATTTACTTCTGTTATCTGATTTTCAACATTTAGCGGATAATAAATAATATGACGTGCACTAATAAGAGACCCTGATGGAACTTCTGGTGAAAAACTGTATATAGTTTGCCCTTTGCTGCCCTTAGCTGAATAAGATCCAGAAGCAATAGAGCAATTTACCAATATTGTGTTTACGTCAGTTATATTTACTGGAAGTTGAAAGTCATGCGTTTCGGCTTCCTTAAGTTGAACAATAGAATAGCCCCTGTAATCAGATCCTATCAGTGGTGCAATACTTTTTGGTGATGAAAAATCAATTGCCATATTTTTTATCTTTATTCTAGCTCGCAACGTATTATAATTTGGTATCAGTTCAAAATTGTCCGCAATTCCTTTTTTTTTTGTTATAAGTTCTTTCATTGTTTTATTTAGATCAGTTATGTTGTAGGCTCCTTGCGGAATCTTAACTAAGGTATAAGGAATATTAGAAAAATTAAACACATTTCTAAACGAAAACTCATCATTCACTCCAGTTTTCACGTTTGCCATGGTGTTCCAACAAGTGCAGGAAATTAATCCAATTTCGTACTGTTTTTCACGATCTAGTTCTATTGGCGGAATATATTTTACTGAAAAATTTGCGCTATCTTTATCAGATTGACTAGAGTCTAGTAATAATGTTGCTGACATTTATTATTATATTTTTATAAAATTAAGTCGCCGCAATTAAGTAGCGGTGTAAAGTTTCGTATTCGTCAGAGGTTAATAAATTTTTCGATCTCAAATTATCAAGTATGTCAATAATTTCATTGTCAATTTCAGCGCCAACACTTCCAGCTTCTTTTGATGATATCAATGGCATTAATCTGCCTATCATTTCAGTAACTGATGCGAATATTCTAACTCCAGTTCCTGTTTTTGCTTTATATTTTTCGATACGATTTTTATCAAATACTTGAAAAAATTTTCTTTTAAAAGTCCACCCCCTACCGTAACCTTTTTCTCTACCATCAATCGTTGTTTGGTAAAAGGTATAAGCAATAATACCACATCTTATTCTATCAAAGAGTGAAACCATATCGTCTTTATTCATGGCTTTATCTAATTCGTCGTTAGCATCATTACTGTCTGTTATTATTTTTTTTAAAATATCAAGAAGTCCGTCGTATCTATCCTTTGCCCAAGTTTTTATATTATCAATATCATTTATATCATTTTTTTCTTACAAATTCATGATATTCATCATCTGATATCAATTCATTTGCTTTTTTTCTAAAAAATTGTCTTTGCTCTCCAACTTCCATAAACTTTACCGTCAACTTGCCAACTCTTTTTTGCTTCTCTTTAATATTTTTTATTTCTTCTGATAAATTTGTTAAAATATTTTTAACCTCCCGTGTGGTTAAACCTGCTAATCTTTGTTCAAGTTCCAGCGGATTATTTATTAGCCGATTTAGTGTAGCTTGTCTATTAACAGGATCAGCTATATTTGCTACAAGTGCCTCAGCTAATCTTCTTTTTTCTTCTTCAGATCTCTCAATAATTCTTCCAGCAGCTGCTTCTTGTTGTTCTTTAACTAGTCCGAGTAAACCTTTTTCCTGTAGTCGCTTAAGTTCTTCTTCCGATAGTTGACTAGTTTCAGGTTGTTTTCCAAGTAAAGCCTCAGTAACTGGTTTGAGAGCTGTGGCTGCTGTTTCTGCTGCAACCACTTGACCACGTCGTGCTTGCTGTACTTGCTGTTTAAATTGTGCTTGAGACTGTGCAAGTTTTTTTTAGATTTTCTATATGTTTTCTATACTTTGCTTGTTTTTCCATTAATTATATACTATTTTCTATAAAAATTACTGTAAATATGTTTCAATACAACATCGAAACATTTTACTCTTATCATTTGTTATTCTATCAAACAAAAAGAAATCATATATATTTGCTGTTGCTTGACGATATAGTTCAATAAATGTATCTTTTGTTACATCACCGCATTGTTCGTTCGCGATATTTCTAACGTCAATATTGTCAAGTCCTGGAAATAATATAAAACAACCAGTATTTCGCCTAATAAATCTGTCAACATTATAATATCCCTGAGCGAGATAAATAGAATTACATTTCTTATTTCGCGACAGTGAAAAATACGATCTGATTTTATTCATTTCCTCGTTGTTTAGCGGAATATCATCAAAAACAACTATCTTGTGTTCGGACGAATCAAGTTGATTAACTGGAATAAGTTCTTCTGGTTGTCTGATAATAAAAAAATCTTCGCCAGCCTCAAGATCATCACGAAGTTTGTCATTATAATTGCTAAGTAATTCGTACTTATCTTGTTGTGGATTAATTGTGTAAATATAAACACGATCGTAGTTAAAATTATCTCCGAGAAGTAAATTCATAAGCAAGTTTGTTTTCCCCGATCCAGTTCTACCAACAATAAGATAATGACAATCTGGAAGCTCATTGTGATGTTTATGTTTCACCAAACGTTCTGTATCAAAATTTAATATAGACGATTTTGCCATTATTGTTATACAATTTTATGCTATATAATTTTTTGTCAACAGTAAATAAATAATGAGTTTTTATTCAAAATTTGGAACAGCAATAGGAGATTTATCGTCTGCTCAGCAAGGTGACTTATCTAAATATGCAACTCTTGATCAAGTCAAAAATGAAATTAGTAATTTATTAAATATCACAAGTGTCGATCAAAATGAAGTTGTTATTTTTCAAGATAAAGAAGGACGAATAAAAACAAGTAATATACAACTATCAGATGTACTTATACGAATTCCCACCGCGGCTGTTAGTAATATAGTTACTTTTGCTGATCAAGGTAAAATACAAGATTCGGGCAAGTCCGTTAACGATTATGTTAATAAAGCTGGCGATGTATTTACTGGTGACATTATTATGTCAGGAAAAAAAATTACATACCTTGGAAACCCAGTCGCAGAATCAGACGCAGCGACAAAAAAATATGTTGATGATCAAGAATCTAAGTACCTATTAGTGCGCGGTGGTATCATGCGTGCATTTCTCAATATGAACAATAACAGTATTAATAATCTCAGAACACCAGAAACAGATTTCGACGCTGCAACTAAAAAATACGTCGATGATAGCAATATTAGGATCGCTAACGATCAAGTGAAATCATTAACAACAGTCAATAATGAAATGACTGCATTTAGAACTGATTTTTCCAATCACGTACAAACATTCCTGAATTTTCGTAGAAATATAAACAGATCTATTAATGAATTTTTTGGAAGTCCACCAATTGTTGACGTAAAACTTGTTGACATTAATGCAAAACTTAACGATATAGTCAGTGGCATTCCTAATATTGTTGAAAAAACAAATCTGGTAACAAAGTTACTTGCTGGAATTCCTCACAAGCAGATCTTCAACGTAGTATACACAGTAGCATCAGGATTAGGAGTATGGACACTGCAAGATAACACTCTCAAACATACCGCAGAAGTCACTGGTATATATAGGCTGTCCATATTTAGCATTGCAAAATTCAGTACATTTACTACATTTCCATGGCGTCATTCAATCGATACTTTTTCTGGAGTTGTATCTGTTATAATAAATAAAGATGCTGAAGAAACATTTTTACTGGAAGCATCTGATAAAAAATTAACCAGAGCATTATACTGGTGGTGTTTGGAATTTGTATGTGAAACTCCTCAATTAGTTACCTAGATGACACTATTGTAAAGAAATATTATATAATGAAAAAAAATATAGTCGATTTTAATCATACTTCAGAAAACATTCCAAAACAAGATGTGGACGCCTTAATGCAATATTATAAATACTATCATAAAAATCTTTGGTGCGTAAAAAAATGTTACAAATACTATACCAAAATACTTCGAGTGATATCATATTTACCGTTGTTAAAGACTAGCTCTGGTATAATTTCAAGTGGCGCATCATTAAATCCGTTTTTGTTAATAATATCTGGTGTTGGTGTTTCTCTTGCAACAGCGTGTAAAAAAGTTGAGCCTCGATTTACGACTAAAAAAAATGCTTGCAAAACAGCAAGTATCACTTATAAAAAATTACTTGATCAGATACGATCTTATTTGCGTGGTATAAAATATGATATGGACGATTTAATACGCGAGTTCCGTATCATTGATAGTATGTTAACAGATATTTTGCCAATGAGAGTCAGCAAATATGAAAAAGATTATAGTAAACAGTAGATGTTTAATTTTGTATAGCTTTAGAAATATCGTTATCAAATAATATGTCGACCATATTATCAAAAAATGTCATCACATCATCTGCCCAACCCGCTATTCTCACATCATTTTCAGTCGCGAATAACCATACCGATCCATATTTTGGTGATATATGATAACCTACTTTTTTAATACAATCACTTATTATTTTAGGTTTTATGCCAGTATAACTTGAGGCTGATTTGATTGAATTAAATGTCTTACAAAATCTGTTTGTCAGATCAAATCCAACATGTCGTACTGATGGCTTATAATAAGACATTATATATATATATATATATATATATATATATATATATATATATATATATATATATATATATATATATATATATATATATATGGGTTATATATATATATATATATATATATATATATATATATATATATATATATATACATATATATATATTTCATTTGTTTAATATGACATTTTGTAACAATATTATTTTGCTGATAAGTATAAGAAACTGTCAGTAGTAAGGATAGGTGATCTGATCTTATCTCAGAGACACCCCTGCCCCGACAAAACATATTTTTTGTCAGAAATGTGTTAAAAAAGCCTTATCATGTGAAAGTCATCATTTTGAGCTAAAAAGGGCTGCTGACAAGAATGTTAACGTACAACGTTTTGGGGGGCAGGAGGGTCTCAGAGAAGATCATCACCTATCTTCACTACTACCCTCGGACGACCAGACGTATGATGTAATAGATATGAAGAAAGGTCGAGATGGATGTGACACATATATACCATCAGACTTAACAATAAGAAGATCATCACGAATCAGAAAACCAACAGTCTACCTGAAGGATTATGTGTGTGCACAATGATGCAAAAACTTTTAGAAGCTTTACCACATGTATTGTGTAGCCATAATGCTTTCCTTATAAATAGTCTAGTATGTTGAAGCTATAACTGTTCTGTAGCTCTGGAGGGTTTAATAACGATAACGTGTATCTCGTCAAGCTGAACTTGAGCTCTATCATCAGTAAAAACCCAGAATATTTAGGACGTGACCGTGAGAACTTTAAACCTACTTTACCCAGTTTTACGTTGACCATTTTGTACTCTATCAGAAAATTAAGACGCAAATTAATCATTCTCATGAATTTCTACTATCTGAATTTCTGTTGTTAGAAAATGTTTTATTATTATGAGGATTAGTTCGAAACATAGTAAACTGACTTTTAATTTAAATACATAAAGTTTAAGTCTGACATAAAAGTAGGGAATTAGTGTTCTATAAGCAGTGCTCTATGGTAATATAATTATCCCACTGCTGAATCCGCAGCTTAGAGATCCGAGATAAGACAGAAATATGGGGTGCTAGACATAGGCCTGACAAAGTGTCAGTTATAGTACGTATGCTATGGAAAAACATGTGTCAGTAGAAACAGGTTTTTTCCACTTTCATTTACAAAATCCAAACAGTGCAATGGATAGTTCTGACCTGCCAATCAAACTGGGCACATTGACGAATGAAAAATAGGCATCGATTTCAAAGCTTAATTACGCGTTGCTATCCGCAACATTTCCTCACAAATATTGACCACGCACGGTTCCTTTCTTATTACAGTGCAGAGGAATTTGAAAGATTGCACAGAAAGTCACTGAAAATTTATCAAAAAAATGGTTCGCCGTTGTGCTTCGGGGCACATGCGATGCAGATTGTAGTTATCATAAACGAATTCAACAGGACATTAAAAACAAAAAAATGTTCCTAAACTAAACACCACAATAGAAAAATGTCTGCGTTGGAAGTGATACGTTATTTATAACCATATGTCAATATATAAATACACAAAACTGTTTTTAAATGATGATTTTATTTGTTGTGCATGTGAAAATGTTGAACACAATTTTATGCTCGTTTCTTATGTTCGAATTATATATAATATTTGAGTAATAATTTTACATAGAGTATAGAAAATGTGTGAATACGATTTAAGATTTGTCTTATTGTTACCTTGGTTTAAAAAAATAAAGTAATTAAAATGCTGGAATCCTGCATCATGCTTCTACAGTGCTCATTTTATTAAAATTTTCAAAACTGAGCATTATAACTGATGTTAGACCAACAAGTAGGTCTCCGCTTTTTTTTTTCTTCTGGCAGCGGAGACCAACGCCCTCGGGCAATAGTCCATACTGAAGTTTTAACATTATTTCAGTTCTGACGTAACGGACGCTCGCTAGTAATTAATAAATTTATTTCGACAGACCTTGGTATGCGGATGGAAACTAAAATCCCTTTTCTTTTGACATATGGCGTCAAACCCTTCAGAACACTCACTTCTTAGTAATAATCCCTGTCAGAACAGAACACCTATGTATACATCTATAAATGATCTTATTTTTAAATTGCTGACGCATGCGTAGAAAGCAGCATCACCCCAAAGACAAGAATAACTGCTGGAAACCTTCTAGCGAGGAGTAAATCACACGTAACTGACTAAAGCTTGGGACGGAATTGAGGTTGCGTCTGGCAATCACGGCAGAATTTTGAGAGAGAGTCAGACAGACAGACAGCAGCAGAGGGGGTGAACAGACCATTTTGTTTGAGACATTATTTTATGAAAACTAAGGTTCCTACGAAGGCTGAAAAAATAAGGTCAGTGACGTTAAACCACAACCTCTAACTAGTTACTTTGTCTCTGAAGCGCTTTTTATTTGTTTCGTTTACGCGTTGGTCACTCAGTATCGGTAATTCACCCCCTCTTCTGCTGTAAATTAAACAGCAATTATAGATATTATCAATAATGATTGGAGAACCACACTTAGCTAGATTAGCTCGAGAGCGACCACAGGCAATCAAAAAATATTTACCTGTCTGTGATTTAGTTAAACAACAACTACAAGCTCGTCAGGAGTCTCAAGAGGAATTTGCAGAAGGTGCAGAACAATTATTTAAACCGATTGTCGAACCAACAAAGAAAATTGTTACAGCAACTGAGGCAACACAAAGAGCTCTTGAAACAGTACCTGTTGATATTGCTGGCCGAATTCAAGCAGCTCAACCACAACCACAGCCACAACCTAAACCACCAAGAACCAGAATTAAGATAATGGATAAATTTACACCTGAAGGTATTGCAGCTATCAAGGACCCAAATCAATTACTTAATATTGCCGCGTTTGGATATGATGAAAGACAAAAATATGTAAAACCAGAACATGTTAAATCCCTAAAACGTGCTGATTGGATCAGGGATTTATATCGTATCTATACTGGTATTCCGGAAATTAGAGCTAATGAATATATTATTAATTTTAATAGATTTGATGATGCTGTAAATAAATATATATAAAGCGAAAGAGCTAAACAATTATAGAAACCAGTAAAAACACGTGAAGAACAAGTTCAACAATTTCCACAATTACTACCACCACTACCATTACCACAACGATCACCACGACTACTACCACAACAATTTGAATTACCATCACCACAACAATCTGAATTACCATCACCACAACGATCACAACGACTACAACAAGAGCTACAACAACAAAGAACAACAACGACAAGAAATGATGAAACGATTGAAATCACCACAACAATCAGTTAGAACAACAGAGGAAGAATATCAAGACCCTGGCGCAACTGGAAGTGGTTTAGGAAGTGGCTTTATTACTTGTCCCAATAACGTCCTTGCTGATGTTGATCGACTAGAAATTCTCATTGGAGGACAACGAGCTGGTAATAATTCCCCAGAAATCATTAATGAAGCAGCTGATATTTGTAAACGATTATCTACACGTGGTGTTATGGATATTAATGTGTATCGGTCCCTCATTAATGAAATCGCCGATGATTATTACAGTGACTGAGTATGTAATTAGATGCAATTAGTAATAAAATCACTTAATAATAATATGATCATACATAATACTCATAGACCAACCATGGTCAGGGTAATAAATTCACGATTACCAGTATACAAAACGACCTACGGAGATGGACTAGGTGATGTTGTTCAGGGTCTGTTTAGAAGGATAGCCCCAAAAGCAATACCGCTTGCAAAGCAACTAGGAATGAAAGCTATTGATGTTGTTCGTGAAAAAGGTATTGGCGCTGTTGGTGATGTTGCTAGCAAAGCATTCTCAGCAATCAAGGATAGACTAGCGCGATTAATACGACGAAAACCTCAGCCAGTGAAACTGGCCAGCACTGAAGTGATGCCCGCAAATGTTAGTAAAATAATAAATCAAGCTGCTAATCAAAAACTAGCAGAATTAGCTGATGTACCAATGTCAGAAAAAGAAAAAAATATAACCGCTAGTCTGATAGCAGGAAGCGGTCTTCGTGTTAGACGAAGACGATAATAATAAAGATGTTCAAGCGTATATCTGATCCTACGTTTGACATGGATGCACAAGTTTTAAAAGATGAATCTGTGCGCGATTATCAATATTATTCTTATGACGCACGTGCACCTGACGAGCGTGGAAGAATTGAGATACAAGTTCAAGATACAAGCAGATATTTCTTACCCGCTGAAGCGTTTATCGAAGTAGAAGGTGAGATTATAAAAACAGATAATACTGAATACAACGCTGATGTTAGAGTTGGTTTTGTTGATAATGGCATCATGGCGTTATTTAAAAGTGCAGCATATGTCATTGATTCACGAGAGATTGAGATCTGTCATGAAAACGTCGACGTTGCCACGACGATACTTGGTCTTGCGCGATATAGTGATGATTATTCAAGATCAGCTGGTCCATCAATGATGTTTGTAAAGGATACTTCTGACCACCCTGACAACAGACAATATGATATAAGACGACCAAGAAACTTCGCCGGCGCCGCTGATGCTGATGTAAATCCGGTGGTTCATGGTGCTAATCCAGAATTTAACTTAGGATTTACAGCACGTTGATCAATGTTACAAGGAGATAGAAGAGCGTTTTCATGTGCAATTCCATTATCACATATATTTGGATTTTGTAGAAATGTTAGAAAAGTTATTTTTGGAGCCAAACACACAGTTGTACTTGTGCGAAAAGCTACTGATGATGATGCAATATGGCGAACTATTGGTGATGCTGGTAAAGTAATTCTGACAAAACTTTCTCTGTGGATGCCAGTAATGACTCCAACAATACCTGAAGAAGAACGTTTACTTTCTTTTATGAGCCAAGGTGGTAAATCGATGTTATCATGGTTGACAATGACCACAGATTCTATCCAGAGTAACATTAATGGTTTATTTACTTGGCAAATAGCATCACAACAAGGTGTTTCTGCACCGCGACATATATTTATTGCATTACAAGCTGCTGCACGAGTAAACTCACAAAATCGAAGCATAATGATATTTGATCAACTCGGTGTTTCTGAGGTTTCTTTAAGGATAAACGGATATCAAGAACCATCCGAGGATATTTTGTTAAATTTTGAGTTAAATCATGTAGCACGTGTATATCATCGATTAATGACATTCATGGGACGTGATCAGAATATCGATTCTGGTTTACAAATATCCCAGCTAGATTTTACAACATTATATCCGATTTATTACTTTTCGCTGGAACATTTAGATTTAATCAGAGAATTGGTCATTGACATATATTTTCGAGCTCGTGTAAACCGAGGAGCTATTGCTAATTACAGAGCTGTCGCTGTTATACTTAGCGATAAATCGATGTTACTTGAAGGTGTTGGTGGACGAATGAGAGTTATTGATGCCCCAGTAGAAAACATGTAATTAGATCGCTCATAATAATCATAAATGTCACGTCTAGTTAATGTCAGTCTGACTCCTGGTCAGATTAAAAAGCTACAATCATCATCAAAAAATAATTGTGCGGCAAAAATATCACTAAAGCGAGAACAAATCGCGAGTGGTCCGAATAAACTATCATTATCAGAATGCCAGCATAAGCATTTTTAATGAAGCAAAAAAATTGAATAAAGGTATAAAATTTAATCTTTCTGCGAGTGCCATTAAAGAAATCACTAAAACGAGTGGTATATTTCCGCTTCTTGCCGCGTTACCAGCAATAATAGCCGTTGCATCCCCAGCTGTTGCAAAAGCAGATGCATTAGGCGCTGTTGGAACAGCTGCTGGAATGGCGTTAAAGAAAGCAACGGGTCAAGGAATTATGCACGCAGAAAATTTAAAAAAAAAAAGATCACGGGCAAAACAACGCGGAAGACGTCTAAGAGCACCAAACGTTCCACAGCCGGGCCGTCTAAGATTATCAGGCCCGGCATACGGTCGCGGTCTAAGATTGCCAGGGACCCCACATTCGTGGTACGGAAAAGATCTAAGATTGCCCCGGTAACTTCGTCATCGAATTCGATGATTCTTCCTATGTCCGATTTTGATTTACTTAATGCCGCTAAGCAAATGAATATAAAAAAACTTTAGAGGAGTTTTTATGCGTGATCAATTACCTACCGTTGCAATGCAACATGAAACTGGTATTATTAATCTCGATAAAAACTCTGGTTCAAGCACTCATTGGGTGGCGTATGCAATTGATCCACGTGGAATTATTTATTTTGATTCATATGGGTTGGCACCACCAAAAGAGTTTTTAAAATGTATAAATACTGCTCAGAATTCGATGCGTTCTAAAATCTGGTATTCAACATTACCAACACAAAAATTAACTGATCCGCCGATATGCGGTCGAGAAGTACTCTCTGTACTTGATGCTGTCTCAAAATCAACAACACCACCTCATAAAATCGTGCATGAATATACCACGTTGTCACACTTAAACAAATATCAGTAAATATAATGGTAGATATTTATGGAAGATCCTCTCGCAAAGCTCAGCAGCAAGTCGATTTATCTAAATATGCAACTCTTGATCATCTCAGAAATGAAATCGATGATTTATTAAATATCACAAGTGTGGATCAAAATGAAGTCGTTGTTTTTCAGGATAAACAAGGACGATTAAAAACGAGTAATAAACAACTGTTAGATGTTCTTATACGAATTCCCACCGCGGTTATTAATAATATCGTTATTTTTTCTGATCAAGGTAAAATACAAGATTCCGGTAAGTCAGTTAACGATTTTATTAAGCGAGCTGGTGATTCATTCACGGGTGACATTATTATGAACCGAAATAAAATTATAGACCTTGGAAACCCAACCGCAGATACAGATGCAGCAACAAAAAAATACGTCGATGATCAAGAATCTAAGTACATATTAGTCAATGGTGGTATAATGCATGCATTTCTCAACATGAATAATAATGGTATTAATAATCTTAGAACACCAGAATCAGATTTTGACGCTGCAACGAAGAAATATGTAGACGATAGCAACATTAAGATCGCTAGCGATCAAGTAACAGCAATAAAAACAATCAATAATGAAATGACTACACTCAATACTAATTTTACTAATCACGTACAAACTTTCTTAAATTTTCGTAGAAACATAAACAGATCTATTAATGATTTTTTTGGAACTCCACCAACTGTTGATATCAAACTCTCCGACATTAACATGAAACTCAACGATATTGTTAGCGGAATACCTAGTATTGTTCAAAAACTAATCTGATTAAAATTCCTCACAATCAGATCGTCAATGTGGTATACACAGTAGCATCAGGATCATCAACGTGGACACCGCAAAATAAAACTCTCGAACACACAGCAGAAGTAATTGAGTTATACAGGCTATCCCTGTACGGTTCGGAAATTACTGCGGCCACTTCATCATCACCGAACGTATATCATAACCCTCTGCTGGTGATGCTAACCAAGGACATCAAAGAAACGTTCACGTTAACATCAACGGAAATGCCTCCGAGACGTTACTGGTGGTGCTTGGAATTCGTAGCTGAAGCTTAATTAAATGACGTTGTTAGTATAATGAATCGAGTGACGCATTCACTTATCGACGTTCAACGTCACAGATACGCTCAAGTATGTGAGTGTCAAACCAAACTAAAAAATATCATCGACGATTATACAGTAAAAGTAAAAAAATATTGCAGACATATGGTTGTTATTGATATACTTGTTTACTCAGTTTCCGCTGTTATTGCTGGAACTGGATTATTATTATTATCAACAATAACAATGACAACACCTGCAGTTGTAACAATCGTCGTTTCAACGGCAACAACATGCGCAGGCATTCTTAATATTATCGCTAAAAAGATATCTACGTGTACAAATGATAAATTACAAGAGTATATAACAAAACTACACACAGCAACAACATCTTATTCTAAACTATCATCGTATCTTTCTGCGTATCTCAGCGATGGTAAAATATCTGATGAGGAGTTCGCAACGATAATGAAAACCTACGATGAAGCATTCCTTGACAACAGCCAAGGTAATAAAGTAACTTGCGCGACTGAAGGTTGAATTCATGAGATTGCGTTCTATTAAATAACGGAGTATTTTAATAATGTCAGCGATAGAACTATTACAGAAGATCGTCACTAATACAACGCCGTCAAAAACTACTATGATATCATTAAGTTCGACCAATCCTGAATTTAGCGTTAACTTTCCAACTGCAATTCCAGCAAGTGAAATAGCGCTAGCGCAATTAAGAGTTTATCATAGCTGGCCAAATATCAGGTCAAAATCGTTTGGTGGACTACCACCAAATAATTCACTTGTATTTGCGAATAAGAATAAACCTGATGGAACTCCTGATTGGCAAGTTGTTGGAATTTCAACGGGCAGTTATCAAATAGAACAGATTAATGATGAGTTCCAACGCAGAATTAAATCTATTACAGGAAAAGAATCCAAAATAGCAATCACTGTTTACGAACCAACATTATCAGCGGCGATTGAAATAAATTCTCCTGATTATATTGTAGATATTTATCAAAGTTCCATCAGATCTGTGTTAGGATGGCCTGATATTCCTCCAGACCAAAGGTCAAATGGAAATCCAGAACCACAACGATCTTATTTCGTTACAAATAGGAAAATATTTATAAAACTTCCAGAATATCGAAAAGTTAAGGATGCTTATCCGTGGCAAAAATATTCAGGCGATGAAAGAGTTATACATTATATAGATAGAATCGGTGAATATTTTCTGAAAACAATTGATGGCAAAAAAGGTAAAATATTGACGCTTGATGTTGAAGGTATTAATGAAGTTTTTAATCCGGTTAAATCTGCGCATGAACGTGTACTTAATGATCTACGAAATTTATTTTCCAGCATCAACACTTCCTACAATGATGATTTAAAAATTCAGATAATTGAAACAATACAACATTTAAATCAAATTGCATCAGATCTAGAATATGTAAATAAGGTTTTTGTTGAGAGAGAAAAATTATTAATAGACCCATCGACAAGTGAATACGTAATACATATAGTTAATGAAGACGGCCCAATTCAGCGTGTTCCAATTAATCGTTTATTTAAAAAGTATTTCTTAAATACTATGGAATTACAGAAGAACAGTTACCAACATTTATAATTCCGGGATTTAACTCTGATGAGCTAAAGAAATCAGTTAATGATCTTATTGATGAATATTTCCCTAAAATACATGCAGCGTGGAAAAAAATAGCCCCACCACCGGTTATTCTAAAAATATAATAATGATCCATACGGTAGAGACCGTCATATCTCGCCTGGTATTGTTAATATAACATCAACGATCGCAGTCACTCTAGTATGTGATGTAATTGATGACAGTTATCAAGTAGATCTTTCAAGGTCTAGCCAGGCCCAGCAAGGTTATATATTATATTCATTTAGCCCTCAAGCGCCTCCCGGGTGGTTAATTGTATCTGAACCAATTAACTCCGTTTATCTACGTGTACATAATCCGTTATTATCAAGGATACATTTCAAACTTACAGACCAAATAGGACGTATTTTGGATTTACAGAATGAAACGTTAAGTATAAATCTGTATGTGAGATCATAGAGCGTTTTATCACAATGCGTTATCGTAAAACAAAAATAAAAATATCCGAATCGGATAGATTTTTTTACTGGGTAGATCAAATTATAAGTAAATAACCTATATACTTACCAGGGATTTTGTTTAGCCATTATCACATTAACTCCACCTTCACTTTCACAATGCTCTCTTAACTGCCTTATACGAAGGTTTACAATCTTTTTCTGTTCGTATTCATGAGATAATTCTAGTTTAATTTTGTCAATAGCGTTTGAGAGAGGTACAAACAGCTTTACCTGATTATCTGTAACTGCTGCCAGCGACTGTAACATTGCCTGCTGGATAAACTTCATGAATTTATAATCAGATGGTAGTGTGTACCTGTTCTCTAATTTCCGTTGTTCTAACGATTCAAAGTCAGACAGAATTTTTTCAGGATTAAGATTATCAGATATATTTACACCATTATGTTGTAATATTTTAATCGCAGAAATAATAACATTAATATTTTCGGAATTCATTATATTATTAGTGTTTGTTTAATATAAAAATAAAATAAAAATAATAGTCCCTAAGGACTGTTTCAGGATGATTATATACACATGAAGATGATTATATACACATGATTATATACACATGATTATGATTATATCTTAATTACGGACAGCACATTAACCTCATGTGATCCCCTAGGTTGCCAAATAACATCCTAGCAGGATCAGAGGTCACACATAAACTTAATTCTAAGAACTTAACTAACTTATCCTAGGACGGCACAAAACACAGAATCTTAATTACAGTAGCGTATTTACAGCAAGCATATTTACAGCACATTAACCCCATGTGAAACCCCTAGGTTGCCAAAGGTCATCCTAGTAGGCTCAGAGGTTTATATAAACTTATCTTATAGACGCATAGACACACCCCCAGCGAATTCCTAATCGAAACGAAATATTAGAAATTCAGAAAGCTGTCTAGGCATTATGATTTTATGTAACCCCGAATCAATCATATTTACAGTAACAGTATTTATAGTAACGTACTTACAGTAATGTATTAACATATTTACAGTAATGTATTAACATATTTACAGTAATGTATTAACATATTTACAGTAACGTATTAACATATATTTATAGGGACAACACAGTTACATATAAACTTATCCTAGGGCCTTCTCTACGTTTCAATAGAAACTTGCACACTCCCTCCATCATAATCACCCAGGGAGTGCAAAATTGCACTCACCAAGTGACATGGTGGGAGAAGTGTACAAATTTTCTATTGAAACGTAGAACTGGGGCGGCCGAGGCTCCCAATTAAATAAGTTTTCTGGCATCAAATCGCCTTTCGCCCGACAGTTTGCCGGTCACGAGAATCGAACCACGGACCTCGAGCACGAAAATCCAGCGCGTTAGCAATCAGCCACCGGACTTCAATATGTATACATAATGAAAATATTAGTATATAGTTAGCGCAGTATACAGAATAAAATAAGAATTTATTGTGGATTTCTTAATAAAATCAGAATTTATTGTGGATTTCTTAATAAAATCAGAATTTATTGTAAAACGTGAACTTATTTTCAGTTTCCAAATGCTTGAAACTGCATTACACAAAACCCACAGCTAAAAGTCTATATGAATCAGACGTCGCCAAGGATACTAAAATAATCGATAAGCTATACAAACACGCCATGCCAGCTCATTTCTAAAATTAACCTCATGTACAAACTGCTGGGTCGCAAGGCGTTTCATAAGAACGTAGAAAATATAAATATTATTGAGATTTTATAGAATAATGTGCATAATAGCATCATTATTTATTACAACGATGAAATTATTGGAAACTCTCAATTGTTGTAGGGTAAAAACCCCAGCTATTATCTAATTGATTTTGATGATTTCTTGATAAATTTGACAATAACTCACTAAAAACTGATAAAAAAACAAGAAATTTTGATCAAAAATCACTTCATATTAGCCAAAAATATTGATATTTTAGCCAAAGTTTTCTATAAAATCGAAAAATCATCAAAATCAATTAGAGAATCGCTGGGGGTTTTACCCTACCAGCGCTATAAAATCTAGCCGAATTTCATTGATTTTTGGTCATTTTTCATGCAAAAAACGAGATTTTCGAACAAAAAACTAACAAAAAACGAGATTTTCGAACAAAATCAACAGAATAAAAAAACATTAAATAAAGGCGATTTTTATTTGCAATACTGTTGAGATTTATATGCATAACTAAATTCATTGAAATGTTTTTACAGTCGAAGTTTGGACAATCAGAGAATATGAACGATATTTATGAAAAAGGAAAATATATTAAATACTTATAGGGTTGGACTCTTCAGCCTGATAAGGTGCAAAAAACAATGTGGGTTCTGACCAAAACTCACAATATCATTAGTACAACAAGTACGACAACTGCAATATTTACTATTTATGCTTGACGGAGTTGTCTCGCTTCATTACCTAATACTATAATAACATTACATCAATGGAAAAAACACCTGCATAAAACAAACTATGAAAGCAAAGACATTGGTTCATGAAGAAGGTTCTGGTAGACTAATATAGGTGAACCTGATTTTTTGTAGAAATCTCTTGGAAAAAGCAGATCTCGTGATATTATCTGCCACGTATTTTACTGAACGTGATGCTATGTTAAAGTAATTACCAGCAGAAGTAATTGATTTAAACACAATTTCTTCGCCATCTGTATTTGTGGATTTAATAGCTCTCTTTCCAAATATTTTACACTTTCCTGTATTTCCACGTGCAGAATTTTTACTCTGCGTAATAGCCTGCAGGTTATCAAGCGAGTTATTTTTAGGATTTCCATCAATGTGATCTATTACGTATCCATCTTTAATGATTCCAAAATAACACTCGAACACGAATCTATGTGATAAATATCTCTTTTTCTGGGTATTAAATGCAAAATAACCAGTATTATTAACATTACCGACTGGTTTCTTTAATCTACAGTGTCTAATTACACCATCACGAGATGCTTCATAATTAGCGATCATTGGATGCTTCACAAACTCATTTTGCTTCATTTATATACTAATATTATTTGTTTAAATCATTATTTTGAAAATCTAGCGAGATAATCTTCTTCGGTCTTTATAGGAGATTCAGAAGATGTGTTTTTTTATTGTAATATCGTTTCAGATCTCTGTATTTTTTACCGCCGCATTGCGCGCACAATTGAGTTTTTCCTCTGACTCCAACACTACACCGCACACACGGTTTTGGTCCAAAACTACCTTGTCTAACGCATTGCATGTGAAAGCCGCAGAATTCGTTTACGCATGTTTTGTTACAAGGAGAAGTATATCCGATCATAAGCCAATGGCATCGATTCTTTGTTTGAATCATATACAAAAGATTAAAATTCAATTTAAATATATATTTGTCCTAATTATAATAATGCAGGAATTATCCGCGAGTGAACAATCCGCAGCTAGATTTGATCTTGACAGACTGCCGAAACACAAATTTAGTTTTTCTATGCAAGATCTAGCTTTAACGAATAAAGATATAACAAAATGTATCCGTGAGGCCAAAAAGGAATTTCGCGACGATGGTGCGGCTCATGTGTGGTCGACATTCAGAATTAGAAATACTGTTAATGTGATGAATGACAAACGAGGAAAAGAGATTATTGACTACCTTGTTCAGAAATATTTTATTTTAATAAAATTTATTGTAAAGACAGACGATGACACCTGGATTATTCGTGACAAACGTGATTCTGTCCATAGGTCAGGAGATAATATTGTTCTTAGTAAAAATTCCAGACCAGGAATACTGACTGGTATTGATAAACCGTATTACGAGCGATCATACCCTGTGACTGTGGTTGTATACGCGGTATACCCGTTAAATAAGAAATCTGACGTTGGGGATCTCAAACCCATGACATTGTCATCACTAACTTCGTCAAGGATAAATTGCGTAGCTGAACGGGTTACAGAACACTTCACAAACGCGATACGTGGAAACGGTTTAACGGCTTTAAGACGCAAAAAATAAACACCTGGGCAGAAACAGTTAAAGATACCGGAGCGTCTATCAGCGACGTTGCTGAGCTGGGAAAGAAATTAAAATTCCCAATAACGGTGAAGACGTTAACCGGAGAGATTTTGTACAAACCAAAATATAAATCAAGGGGAGCTTTGATAGATATTATTGATCATAACGCACATGCATGGACTGTGGCAGTATCAATATTTCCACGAGATAGAACGGTTAAATTTTATAATGGTCATGTATTTGATGCTATCAGAAATATCGGTAAAATTGACCCTGTATCTGTGTGGCTGTTTCAGAGTTCGGAATATGATTATCATGATCAGTTTGTACGATCTAATGGTGATATTTATCGTACAGAATCTCTCCATGGGGAAATGAAAAATCTTGCACAACGCCTTTGGCATGAATACACATCTGATGATATTAAGGTTGAACAATTACTTAATAACTGTTTTACCGTTCCATCGGTTGCTGCTCACTACGCCCAGGAGAAAAATTTATGGAAACCGATACGATTGGAATTTCTTGAAGATGTCCAGAAAAGTTGTATCGAATACGGACACGGTGGATTGTGGAATACTAAATACGATTATAATGACGTTATCTCAATTGATATGGTAGCGTGTTATCCTGGAAGTTTTCTTGGATACGGAGAATGTTCTGAATACTTTAAGAGATTTGGACATCCGACACACGAGATGACCAGAGTAGCGATAAACGAACCTTTACCTGCTGACTTAACCGGATTTGCTTGTATAGAGTCGTTCGATTTTTACGAGGATCTCCATCCGATTGTTTATGCGTGGTTTGGGAGACATTTTTCAGAAAAATGTTGGGCTCCAATAGTACTAATAAAGTATATGCTTGATGCTGGAATTTTAATGTCGTTATGCGTAAGTGAAGCAATTATATCATACCGCGTGCAGAAACAAGTTTGGTTGCCAGAACCGGATATATTTAATATTAATGATGCTAGAAGAGATTTTCCTAATCCTGAAGATGATATTGTTAGTGAATACAGAAGAGAGCGTGATGAAAAATTTGCAAAAGATCTCGGCAGAAAAATAATCGGTAAATTTACGCAAGGAGGATCATACGATCATAAGCAAGCGTGTACTAGATTAATGATGGACGATGCTGAACTCGATTTTATAATCGCCGATACAACGGAGAAAAACACGTTTATAAGTCGAAGTAATGCTTATTTATCAGACGGAACAAAATTAGGTACATTTGTGAGCTATTCTGATGGCGAGTCACCGCAGTTTACTCATTTAAGATCTTCGATGCTAGCGTATGTTTCGATAAATTTATTATCTATGATAAACAGATTTCCTCGTTATGCAGTCAGAGTCGCGACAGATTCATTTTATATAAATAAAAAATATGCGGATTCGTTAAAACAATTACATATTAACGATCACGCATCATGGGGCGAATGGAGAACAAAACGTGAGGATATAATCAGTTATTCTGAATCTGCCGATGTTGAAATTGCGAGAATATATTACAAGAATAATCAACTATCAAGGATGTCATAGGCACCATCTGTATGTGATCCTGTAGCTAGACATAAAACCGTTTATCTTAATGGGTGTGGTGGTCCAGGTAAAACAATACGCACGATTAAATTATTTAGTAATTGTTCTGATATGATAGTTTTGACACCGACACATAAACTCGCCAGGGAAATAAAAGAACGAGGAGTAAAATCGTGTACATATCATAGTTTCTTTAGATGGTGCGGAGACGCATGGACTTCATCGCGGATGGGTGAGAAATACGTTCCTAAAATTATTATCTGGGACGAGATATGCACGGTGTCGCTAGATGTATTAAAAATATTTCTTGATTGGCTGTTATTAAAAAATACTGCTGTGATAATGTGTGGCGATCATGGTCAACCACCACCTTTCATTGGATCGTCTCCACATGAGTGGCTGAAAACATTTGTAGATTATTACGAAGAAATTCTTGATGACCATAGAGCTATTGATGGATCACTAAAAGAGTTTAAAAAGTTAATAAGATTACAACCAGATAAAATACAATGTGAAATAATGCGTAAAGTAATTCCAGAAACATCCATCATAAATTTTTGGACTTTATGGAAACCTGCCGATTTGATAGTTGCAAGTAGAAAAATAGTTCGCGATACACTTCAACAACAATTATTTACGTTACATAAAGAAAAATTTTCAAATCTACATGTACCTTTGTGTTATCGCCCAGCGGATACTCGACAACAGAATGTTGATGTTGAGATTCCCGGTGGTGGAATACAAAATCTTGTGTTAAATGATATCGTTTTAGTTGCTGTTGATGTTGTTGAGAGCGCGTTAACCATGGATAAATCGCCGTGGACGTTAGGATACGCTATAACGATTCACTCGTCACAGGGATTAACTATTACCGATACGAGTATTTGGATTGTCGATGATCGTATTGAATGGTCAAATTTAGTTTATCTAGCAGTGGCTAGAGTTAGAAGAATATCTCAACTGCGCCGGGTTATCATGGATTGCGTAATAACCGAAGAAATTCCCGACAACTTTGTCGATATCAATAAAAAATTAGCGAGCTATAAACAATGTGATAAAAAAAAATAATCGCGATTTTGATATTGATGCTGAATTTATTATAACACTAAAAACACAACAGAATAATCATTGTGCAAGTTGTAACTGTAATATGCTATGGCAGTATTCGACTAATAATCCCAGACAATTTACCGTTGATAGAATTAATAGTGATCTTGGTCACACACGCGAAAATGTGATGCTGACCTGTCTTGAATGTAATCGGCGTCGGGGCGCTGGACACTGTGCAAGTTTATGAAAGTGAACGCGGTGGTAATTGTGTATCTGTAGGAATTATTTTTAATTGTTCGCGTACAAATCCACGCTGAGGAGCAGTTGAATCTAATCTGTAGATTGCGGGTCTACCTGTGGACCTTACCACGCTAGAAATTTTGTGTGTGGTCACACTCCAGAAAGGATCAGTTGCTCTTTTTCTACCTCCTTCAAGTTCACCAGGTTCATATAAATATCTTACGATAACATTACCTAGTACTCGTTGAGAGGATGATTTACGTTGTCCGTAGCCATCGCTACGGGGTATATATATATTTTTTGATCGCATTAGAAGGTTTCACAGAAGTTGCACGAGTCAGTTCGCTGTTCAACGCAGCTATCACACTCGGTAACCTTGCAACTCATTCACGAGATCTCTCCATGGACTTAAAGTCGGTAGATATTTCCCTCGCGTATTGGTATCCAAATAACCGCTCAGCAAGTGTTCGATTAAATCGTTCAACGATTGCCTGATCACGATGAATTTCTGTATGTTCTCGTCTGATTTTAACGTTATGTCGCTTCATCAACGATGATACTGAACCAAGAAATTCTTTGCCAGGATCAACCTGTAGCAGTTGTGGCCATCGCAGGGGTCCTCGTTGATAAATGCGTTCAAACGCAGATGCAACTTCAGTCGCTGTTTTAGTTGATAATGGTTCTGCTTCTTTATATCTTCTCGCAACATCAACGACGGTTAACGCGTATTTGTATGTGTATTGACGTCTGCAATTTTAATTGTATCGTGTGGTAAAAACAAAATATCTGCTTGATGAACTTCATTACGGGTACTAACATCAAAATGTGCATACTGAATTTTTTTAGGTGGTGGTAGATAAATTTGCCATATTGCCTGTCGTGCTAACCACGCTGCAGCGACATCACGTGAGACTTTTGCTGCTTCAGCAAGTTTACTAATCGCTGCTTTACCTCTCCAGAATCCTCTTGGGCTATAATAAACAGATTCCATTATAATAATCAGTTGATTAATTACCAGCCCCTAACATTATTTTACCTTTCATACCAGCTTTTATAAGAAAGCTAGCAAGTTTCTCTCTGAGAGATTTATCAGGTATAGAATTTAACGCATGAATCAGCTTCACATCTGCAAGGTGCCGTTGTTGTAAATCCTCACTTTTATACGCGACATCGTGAATGTGACACGCTTGATCAATTGCGTTTATTGGATACTCTCCAGGTTTTGGTTTTTCTTGGTTATCGAGTCGGATATCGAGACGAGTTCCAGGACCACAATAATTATATCCGGGTAAATGTTTCTCACCAGGATACTTTGCCCATGGAGCTCCTGGTAATTTACCTAACGAAGCGGCGATATCACCACCTGTTTTTAATGAAATAAATTTATATTTTTTTGTACCACATTTTACACACTTGCCTGTAAGTGCGCGCCTGTTATTTTTTGTTATTATTGTCTTTAATTCACTTGTGGGCGTACGCGCTTTACATCGAACGCAATATAAATCCATATTATTATTATATGGATATAATTGATTTCTCAGCGACACGAAAACAAGAGCCAGTCAAGCATCACCCAGCGCTACCAAATTCTATCAGAGCGATTATACTTGGCCCATCTGGGTCTGGTAAAACGCAATTATTACTTAATCTGATAATGTGATGGCTCAAGTGGAATAAATTATATTTAGTAGCACCATCTGTAGATGATCAACGATGTTACGAAGTACTTAAAGATTTTAATGAAAATGCAAAGTCGCTGACGTGTCCCAATGACGCTATTGATTTTATTACCGATATCGATGAAGCTCCATCCATAGATGATCTTGATGGATGTATGAATAATCTCGTAGTATACGATCATGTGATGCTGGATAAACAATCCAATCCAGCTCGGATATTTTCGCGAGGCCGTCATAAAAATACAGACGTTATTTATTTAACTCAGAAATACACGCAAATTCCTTAAGTAATCAGAGAGAATAGCAATATCTTAATTGTGTTTAATGGAGTAGATAATTATACTTTACAAAATATTTATTATACTTGGTGTTCAGGGGACATGGACATGATTAAATTTAGAAACTTCTTTTCAAAAGCACAAGCTATTCCGTTTGGATTTATAACAATAAATTTACATGACCCCAGATCTAGATATCGTATAGGCCTGGATAAAATCTTTGGTTAATTACAGCAGCAGAGGGGGTGAACTACTGATACTGAGTGACCAACGCGTAAACGAAACAAATAAAAAGCGCGTCAGAGACAAAGTAACTAGTTAGAGGTTGTGGTTTAACGTCACTGACCTTATTTTTTCAGCCTTCGTAGGAACCTTAGTTTTCATAAAATAATGTCTCAAACAAACTGGTCTGTTCACCCCCTCTGCTGTTCAGACAGACGTGTTGGAAATTCGAGATCTTGAGAACGATAAATAAATTTTAAAAAATAATTCAAAACTGTCATGAGCAGTAAAGATATGCTAAATAATAATAATAATAATACACATACATACATACATACATACATACATACATACATACATACATACATACATACATACATACATACATACATACTATTTGTTATTATTACTGTTATTAATAGCATAGCAGTTTTATTTTTTTTTAAATTTATTTGTTGTTATATCCCTCGTTAGGTATAGCCGTCACGGCAGAATTTTGAGAGAGAGAGAGAGAGAGAGAGAGAGAGAGAGAGAGAGAGAGAGAGGTGTAGGAAATTCGAGATTGCAAAAACGATAAATAATTTTTTAAACAATATAAAAACTGTAATCAGCTGTAAAGATATGCTAAATAATAATATTAATAATGGTACATACATACATACATACATACATACATACATACATACATACGTAATTCATACTATTTGTCATTATTATTGTCATTAATAGCAGTATTTTCAGCGATGTTTAACAATATTTACAGTGATATTGAATAACAGGCATATGCACATACATACAAGCATATGTACATACATTCATGGATAATTATATACATACATGTTAATGCTTAACACAACTTCTAATTAGATGAATTAATACATATACATAAATACATGAAGTTACATACATACATACATACATACATACATACATACATACATACATACATACATGAATTATTTTTAAAAATTTATTTATCGTTCTCAAGATCTCGAATTTCCGACACGTCTGTCTGTCTGTCTGACTCTCTCTCAAAATTCTGCCGTGACTGCCTAACGCAATCTCAATTCCGTCCCAAGCTTTAGTCAGTTACGTGTGATTTACTCCTCGCTAGAAGGTTTCCAGCAGTTATTCTTGTCTTTGGGGTGATGCTGCTTTCTACGCATGCGTCAGCAATTTAAAAATAAGATCATTTATAGATGTATACATAGGTGTTCTGTTCTGACAGGGATTATTACTAAGAAGTGAGTGTTCTGAAGGATTTGACGCCATATGTCAAAAGAAAAGGGATTTTAGTTTCCATCCGCATACCAAGGTCTGTCGAAATAAATTTAATAATTACTAGCGAGCGTCCGTTACGTCAGAACTGAAATAATGTTAAAACTTCAGTATGGACTATTGCCCGAGGGCGTTGGTCTCCGCTGTCAGAAAAAAAAAAAAAAGCGGAGACCTACTTGTTGGTCTAGGGTAGAGTATCTATCTTTCATCACGTGACTGGTTATTTCTCGCATGACCGTGAACTGCAAGTTAAGTGCAGACAAGGTAGCAAAATTTCCAGAACTCAATCATCACTTTTTCTCAACAATCAAAATAAACATCACATTTACGTAGCAAAACGAGCAGAGATTGTAGTTACTGATTAATCTAGCTATATGGAACGCTTCTGTGGTCGATCCCGAGTCAAAAAAGCCGTTGAGTTGTTTAGTACTACTAATACTTTCAAATTTATGATGTAATTATTATTTCTGAAAGGTCAATCAAGTCTAGATCCAAGCTGACTCGAGAACTATTAATTATTTTCTGTCTTTCTCCATTTACCTTATGGATAAGAGTGGGTTTTATTTTGTTGTTGTTGTAGGATATAACTCCATTTTTCAACACAAGACAGACTATGGTGGAGGAAGAACCTGGGAAAACCCCGAAAAGAACCACCGACCCACGAGAAGCTACTGGCAAGCTTCCACACGTACCGACATTGGCCGAGCCCGAGACTCGAACCCACGCATACAGAGGTGAGATGGTAGTGATCCGTAACGGTGAGTGCTTTAGACCACTGGGCCACTCGGGGCCCCTTTACTTTTTGTACTTGTTTATATTTGTTATCATGTGCAGGCTATGTAGAGTACACAAGCTGGACGGTGTGTATTACCATTTTTTTAGCGGTCTCAAACACTGTTATCTGACTGCTGATTATTTTAGCGGTTTCAAATACTGTTATTTGACTGCTGATTTGTATGTAAACGTCCTAAAACTAGAATATATGTGTTATAAAAGATGAGGAAATTTTAAATTTTTTTCGGCTTGAAAGTACAGTTAGGGTGGGCATTAGTACGGTTTTATACCGGACCGTTGGATTTTCAGCTGGTCTACCTCCTTCTTAACATATCAACTGTTGTCCAGTATAGTGCTTTCTGGCTCAGTTATGGTTGATTGTGGTAATTTCATCGCCTATTGTAGTGGATTGTGGTAATTTCATAGTCAGTTGCGGTAGATTGTAGTGGATTGTGGTACATTGTGGTGGACTGTGGTATATATACTAGTCGAAGGTGGTATTTTTACGCTTGATTGTAGAAGACCGGTCGATTGCAGTATTTTCATAGTCCATTGTCGTAAACTGGAGGGGATTATGGTAGATTGTAGTAGCTTGTGGTAGATTCTAGTGGGCTGTGGTATATATATATATATATATATATATATATATATATATATATATATATATATATACACACACACACACACACACACTGGTCGATTGTG